>CAUYPO010104771.1:0-71128 GCA_963574435.1 Cheirogaleus major
TTAAAAAGGTTCTGCACAGCCAAGGAAACTATCACAAGAGTAAACAGACAACCTATATATATCATAGGAGAAAATATTTGCACCCTACACATCTGATAAAGGGATGATAACTGGAATCTACATAGAACTCAGAAATATAAGCAAGAAAAAAAATCAAACAATCCCATTAAAAAGTGGTCAAAGAACATGAACAGAAACTTTTCAAAAGAAGACAGACTAATGGCCAACAAACATATGAAAAAATGCTCAACATTTCTATTCATCAGGGAAATGCAAATCAAAACCACAGAAGATATCACCTAACTCCAGTGAGAATGGCATGTATCAAAAAGTCCCAAAACAATAAATGTTGGTGTGGATGTGGAGAAATAGGAACACACATACACTGCTGGTGAGACTGCCAACTAGTACAACCTCTATGGAAATAATATGGAGATACCTCAAAGGCTAAAAGTAGAACTACTATTTGATCCAGCAATCCCATTACTGGGCATCTACACAAAAGAACAAAAGACATTCTATAAAAAAGACATATGCACTAGAATGTTTATAGCAGCACAATTCACAATTGCCAAGATGTGAAAACAACCCAGGTGCCCATCAATACATGAGGGGATTAATAAAATGTGGTATATGTATACCATGGAGTTCTACTCAGACACAAAAAACAATGGTGATCTAGTACCTCTTGTATTATCCTGGGTGGAGCTAGAGCCCAACCTTCAAAGTGAAGTATCACAAGAATGGAAAAACAAGCACCATATATACTCACCATCAAATTGGTATTAACTGATCAACACTTAATGTGCACATATAGTAATAACATTCATCAAGTGTCAGGCAGGTAGGAAGGGGAGGAGAGTATGGGTATATTCATACCTAATCGGTACCATATTACTGTCTGTGGGATGGACACACTTGAAGTTCTGACTTGGGTGGGGCAAAGGCAATATACATAACCTAAACATTTGTATCCCCGTAATATGCTGCAATAAAAAATGAATTTTAAAAAAAGGAAGTAAATTTGAGTACCATGGGTCCTTTAGCAATGATCACAATGGCAATTACAATGATATTTCTGTGATTATCTCTTTAATGTCTACTTCTTACCAGGCTTCCTCACTTTAGGCTCTTCATCTCAACTACAGAAACTAAAATATGCATTAAGAATTATTTTCTCAATTATTCCAAGAGATTTGACTCTGTGTCATTGTGGGAGCTGATTATTCTATATGAGCTTGTTATTTGTGTGACTGAAGACTGGAGGGCAGGCAATCAGCTACAAAAGGTAGGCTTGAGGAGGGGAAGCAAGGGCAAGCTAGAGCTTGCAAGACTGACCTGGAACTCACATTGCTTTTTCACCATTTCCAAGCCTCATTCCTTGAGGATGGAGATGTGTCCCGTATGGCCCATGCAGCCATACAGGGTCCTTTGCTTAGAAGGACCTCATGCTTGCTTTAATATTCTGTTATTTCCATCTTGAAATTCTTAATAATTTTTGAAGAAGGGACCCTGTATTTTCATTTGACATTGGGCCCCATAGTTATGCAGCCAGTCATGTCTGCTGGATGAGCTGGTGATCCTCATCATGCACTTGGTTCAGGAGCTGCAGAAGTAGAAGCGTAAGATCCAGCAGGAGATGCAGACACCAAGGGCCCAGCCAGTGCCCCACACCTGCAAGAGGAGCCGACAGGTGAACAACATGTGTGAGCTGCAGAGGGGTCTCACACCCAGCACTGACCTCCTCGAGAAAAGGAATATGGTCGCTCCTTTGCTTCCACCTTCCAAATCTCCCCAAAAATGTCTCTGATAGCCCACACTAACTTGGAGCTATACAGGGAAAGGAATTTGGGGAAATGTAGTTCAAGCTCAGGGAGGTTACACTACAAACCCACCATATAAGACTTCATGTGTACAAACCATCTCAGACAAACCCAGTGGGAGACAGTAACGCAGAATGGAAAGAGCTGAGAGAACTGAGTTCAAACTCTCATCCTTCACTCATTGACTGAGCCTTAGGCAAGTCATTCAGCCTCCCTGAGGTTCAGTTTGCTCACCTGTAAAGTAAATATTATAATTTCTACTTGAAGAATCATTGTGAGAATTAGACAAAATATATTTAACATACTGAAACTATCCCAGGAAATGTAGTTTAAGCTTAATGAAAAATTTCTGCATTCTTGAGTGAAACATGTAGACAAATAAGCAGTTTAAGTGACTGGGTTATGATATTTAGTTGAAAGTACTGGGGCCCTTTTTTATCCTATTGTGATCACCATTAGCCGACTCTCTCCAAACCTTCCCTGGAATACCCCAAATGACAGAGGAAAGTAAATGTGTTCCTCCAGGGGCTTCCAGCTATAAGTGTAAAATTGCAAGGAATCATGTGACTTTTGTGTTATGTTGTAGAGTTATATTTGTTTTAATATAAAAATGATACTTTTAAAATTACTTAGTAATGAAATCACTTAAGTCTTTCCCTTAAATCCTCAAGCACAACTGATGTTGCAAAAAAGGTGCATGCCACTACGTGGCAACCCTCTGATGATGGTGATGATGATGATGATGATGATGATGATGATGATGGATGTAATAATAGCCAACTATACTGAACACTTAATATGCATCAGATACTGGGCTAAGAATTTTAAATGAATTATCTACTTTCATCTTATTTCACAAAATCTTCATTTTGTTAAATGGAAATAAGGAAACTGAGGCTCAGAACTTTTAGACAGCTCTTCTAAGATCCCAAGGCTAGAGTCTCAAGAGTCTCCCTTTGTAGAATCGCTACTCAGTATTGCCTCCCTGGAAGGATTCAGTGCTCAGCTTCAAAAGCCCAGTAAAGAGATACTACTAAGATGGGATCTATAATATTGACATAACAGAAAACTGATCCATCAATAATTACTTATAAAACATATATGCAGCAAAACCTGAGACCTTCAAGCTAAGTAAATTGGTAGTTATTCTCCAAAGCACTATAAAAATTCAGCTGGGCAAGTGAGAAAGGAAATGAAAGGGATAGAGGTTTAGATAAAGGAAGAGAGAGGGAAGGAGAGATTAGATAAAGTCATGATGAACATAGAATGGGTATGATAAATCTAATATGTCTTGTGTCTTTCCTCAGCTGCAGATTACACATCTGGCTAACAAGCAGTTGCATCAGAACACAGATATTTTGAGTATGTGCTGATGAACAAAGAGGCAAGGATCCCACCTACCCAGCACGGAGGTTCTGGCATGGTGAGCTGTGCATCGACAACTCTGGCTCCCAGTAGAATCAATGCCAAAGCCAATGTGAGAATGCAAATGAACCACTTTGAACATAATACCTTCAACAACTAAATAGGCCTCCTCCAAGAAGCCCTCCCAGATACACAGAGCCAGGAGCAATGAATACTGACCTCCTACTCTCACAGCACTTATTATGTGGGCTTCCTTCAGTGCAGTTCATGTGCTAACTAACCACCTGCCCAATGCACAGATCCTACATCCTTGGAAAGCTAGGACAGTATTTAAAAAATAAAATAAGTTGCTGTAATCCTCATAACATCTGGCATAGTAATTTACTCATAGAAAGCATATTCAATAAACATGTGTTAATCACTAGAAGATCACACTTCTCCCCATGAACAACTGAGGGAGGTAAAAATTACCCTAAACCAAAACTATGCTTAAAAACATTTCAAATCTAAAATGTGAAAGGGTAATTAAAAGTCATTGCATTAAAAGAATATACATTGCTAATGTTAAGAGATAGTTTGCCAAGCATTCTAGGTTTATTTTAATTCAAAAAGGGATTGACAGTAAAAAAAAAACAACAAAAAAAATGATTTTTTATTCTTTAAAATTTTGATCATCCCCAGGAGGTAGAAACTGTTCCAGTGTCATCTTTCCATCTTTATTCATCGAGTTTTATCAGTATGACTCAAACAGAGAATGTCCTCTCAGAGTTGGATTTACTTTGGTCTGTAAATCTGTTAGACTATGACTATGATTCTAAATCAAGTAAGATTTTTCTTTCTTCTCTTTATATTTTAATTAACAACCAGTGACTCTATGTACTTTTGGTATTACTGTACTTTTTCCCAGCTGAATGCTGGTCATGATGAACCCTGACAATCTCTCGTGGTTTTGTTGTTTGTACCAATATTCTCCAGTCCGTAGATTTATTACCAACCATTTTTCTTGGTTCTGTGAAATTCAATGATGTCACTGTCTATACAGATTGAGTCCTATAGTGGAAAGTAAGTATGAATAAATGCTATAGGTACTCTAATATATTTTTTGCACTATTTTTTCTTAATAAAAGAACATTGTTGCCACATTGCAGTTGTCAATTGCAGCTACTTAAAGTGGTTTTAGATGGTTTCCACAATTTGTAATTTGAATAACTTCACAAGTATTTCTTCTTTATGCACTGTTCACTCTGCCTTGAATTCCCTTACTCTATTTCCTAATATTCAATATTTGCTGTCTTTCCTGTCTCAGCTTATATATCACCACTTCCAGATATCCCCTTCAGCATAACTGAGCCATGAAGAGGTAGTTAGTATTATTAATACGATTACTATTACCAATGTGTACCTCTGTTTTGACTGCTCTAAAGAGAAATTCCAAGACACTAGCCCATGTACTGGGGCCTGCCACTTCCTTTCTCTGCATGTCCCACTTGGCACCATCTCCTGCCACACATTTTGGTTCACTCTGACTCTGGCAGTGGGAACTGGGAAGGCAAAGTATGAGATGTCCTGGTGCCACTACCCAGACCTATAGCAACGGCTCATTGCCACTTCTGATCACCATGTTAATGTATTGCTCAATTTAAAGATTTTAGCAACAACGCTTCTTTAATTTCATTTTTCTCTCCCTTTTGGGGATGTTTGATATGTCATCATTTTCAGTTCCAAGCCAGCCCCAAACTTGGTTTTTGCCCAACTGATCAAATGGACTCTGAGAAGAAAATCCATAACTCAGACCTTGATGTTAGACTAATAAATCTGCAGAGAATTGTTTTTAAATTCTGTCGAGATGGTACAAGTTTGCTAACTAGAACCTGCTTGTAATCACAGTATATATTTCATAACTAAAATTCCATTGTCATTAAGTCACTATCTGAATTATTAGTCGATGATCACTTCATATTAAAACTACTAACTGAGAATGTAAGGAGACATTTCAATTTCTTTCATTTAAAAAAAAGGTTCCATTAGGTATTCTTATTGATGAGGTTAACAATGATAACAAATGATATTTTATGAAACTTTTTAAAAAGAATTATGATTGCTTTCTGCAACAAAACTTGTTCGAATAATATCCTTCTGTAATAACAAAAGAGGGCATTGACTACTCACATTATGAAGAGAAAAAAGGAACAAATTAGTTACATGATATACCACTCAGGTTTGGGGGAAGGGGGAGCAAGGAAAATGGTAGAAAAGTAAGAAAAAAGAAAGAAAGAAAGAAAGAAATTTAAACAAAAAGGACCATTAGCTCTAAAATCCAAGTGTACAGACCTTAAGCCATTTTATCTTGACTTATTTCTCCCCCTTCCATGTGGCCCTCAATACAATGTAAATATAGAATTCACTTTTTGGGACATTTCATAACTAGTTTCCCCAAAAATATTTCTAGTCAATATAATTTTCTAGGTAACCTTTAAACTTTTATTATACTTTTTTAAATTTAAAATAACAATAAGTAAAATAAAATCATTTATCTAGTCCCTGGTTTATTTTGAGAAGGCTTAGTTTATAACTCTAAATTGGTTATTAAACAATGCAAACATCTTTAAATACTTAGTCAGGGATAAACTGACTAGTATTATTAATATTACTGATAGAAAGATAACTCTCCGAAACATAATCTGAAAATTATTTTTAAATACAACCTTAGGAGCAGACTTTTTATTATTATCATTTTCCCCTTTCTTTATTGCTGTCAATAAAAGTCTATTTACTTGGCGATTCCAAGTATGAGACCATAGACTTTCTGAATGAGTGCTGCCCATCTGAATACCCTCAACACCTCACATACATACTAGTTTAGCAGTATAGAAAGTGTCAATAAATACTCTTAATTAAGAGTGAAGATTTACCACATATTATATTACAAATATGGTGGCTAAGATAAAAGTAACTAAACAGGATTATGAATTTATATTATTTCTGAAACAACTTGGTGCTTTCATTTTCAATTTTAGCAAAGATCTATATGTGAATCAGCAAACTGGTGTTTTTATTTGCAGTACAATTCAGAATCATGACACTCATTGGCAGGTGCATAAAGTATGGTAAGGACAACGTATATTGGAAATCAATGCCCCTTAAGAAAATAATTCAGTAATGTAAAATCCAGATATTCTGACTCAAATTCCCTTAAATTTAACACTCAAACAAGAAAAGCCTGATTGAAGAGTCAGGAGGAGGCTGTGAATTCCATTCCCTGATACCAGGTTGTAAAGGTATTCCATTTTACTTGTTTTCAGACGGTCACCTTCAATGAGAGAGAGAGAGAATGTGTAATATAATAATATAATGTCTATAATGTCTTGCTTTGGCAAGAAAAAATCCTTCCTCCAAATGCTGGAAGTAGAAAATTCTCCCTGTGTAACAGGCATGATTACATAACATTCCTGAAACAGACAAACCATGAATTCCAATGAAATCTTCATTCTTTCAGAATGCGATAAGTACTAGAAGTTAATTTATGGACTCGCCTGAAGTGCAGATGCTCAGTCTGAGTCCGCTGACAGCCTCGCTGTTTCAAAAGCAAGCTGGGTCCCAGCGCTCTTGAAGATGGAGAGGCAGCCGAGAACCACCTTCCCTAATTGCCTGATGAAGATTCCACTTGAGTTGAGATACCAGCTTACTGGTTATTGTGTCTAATGAGTAAATTTGCAAGCCTCCCACCTTAAATGAGTTTTGTGCATTTATTGTATACAAATGAAAAGATCGGGTAAAAGATTTTCTAATTTCGCCTCATCTTTCACGCATTTTTAGACAAAGCAGGGAAAAGCAACTTTTAAAAACTGCTTGATATATTCTAATTTTTTTTGTTGTTGTTTTCTGTTTTGAACAGGGAGATAAGCTGAATAGGGCAGAGAGTTCTTTGTGAGGTTTTTCTGCCTATTAACAATTACATAACAAAGATACCCCAATCTACATTTTATATCTTTATGTTATTGACATACATACTTTTAGGACCCGTCTAGCTGTCTGAGACTGGCTTTTATTTTTTCCTAGTATTTGGAGTCTCAAATGGACAATGACAGCAGTTCCAGCCTTACTGAAGCTCATCAAACTGCCTCATTCAAAGTGATGACTGAGTTGGATTAAATCCAAGGACTCAGCTACCAGTATTAACCCATCAAATGTTGCAGCTCCTCAGATGCTTTAATCATTAGGGAAGGATTAATAGGCATGCACTGCCACAGCCTCAGTGCCTAGGAAATCACGCCAGGAGAATGCGGACGCTTAAACGGGCCGAGCTTTAATCACACCAGGCAAAAAATGACAGTTTGGAAATTAACTCAGGAGGATAAACTAGGAAAGGAGATTAAAATAGCCTGGGTGTTTATCAACAGATTGTACAATATTAGTCAAGCAGATTCCCCAAACTTCTAGTGAGAATCCCTGTGGTCGGTGCCTTCCATGTTGGTTTTTTGAAAATAAACAATGAAGGATTTACACAGGCACAAAGGAAAAAGGAAGGCAGGTAAGTAGCTAGTGGGGTTATAGGTAACAATCATACAAATTTCAGGGAGAATAAACACACAGAGAAAGACAGCACTGTCAGGTTTTCCAACAGAATTTAAAATACTTTCTGCTCCAAGTCTGCATATGTCCAAATAAATCATGATGCACTTGAGCTACACTGGGCTACTTTTTTTTCACGCCCCCCCCCCTTCCTGGTTGTAATAAGCATGCTTGATTGCCAGGCCCTGCTGTTCTTAGGGCCAAATCAAAAATACAATATTAACTTCTTTCAAAGATGCAGCCACCAAAGCAATAGAAGAATGCAAATAAATCAATTCTGCACACTTAAGCCCGTCTTCCTTTCATGCAAGCCTGGCGATAGAGAGCGATTCTTTTCCCCCAACTCTGCCTTATCATTTTGAGGTATGAAAAATAGATTGTGTCACCATAATGAAGCACAGGAAAAGGGAGCTTGTTATAAGCTGATTACAGTTTAGATTGAAGGACTGGTTCTCATTAGCTATTTCAGATTGGACAGCATCCTTGAGCTGTAGTAATTACTGAAAGTAATTTTTGAAAGGGAGGGTGGGGCAGCTGGTACAAGGAGAGATTCAAACAGTTGCTTGGGGGTTGGGGAGAGGGGTGGGAAGAAAGACCTGCAGCCTGCCAGGTTATTACCCCAAATGAGATGGCATAGGGAGGCAGCTGTGCCTGGCCACTTTTTTGTCAGGCTATGCAGCAATGGGGAGAATGCTTTGCATGGAGAAATGAATACAGCATAAGAGGCCTATTTAAAGTTCAAGTGGCAGGGTGACTCCCCCGGAGTTATGCCACTGACATGCAGAAGCTCAGTTTTCATTCTATAATAAATGTGATGAAGGCAGATTTCATTGGCATTTTACAGAAGCAGACTTAAAACGCAGACACAAAATGATAGAATGATAGTCAAGGTAAAATGATCTATTTTCTTACTTCATTAAGTAGATTTGGGAACTTGACCATTTCCTGTTTCACAAATAGGATGAAATGTGCAACCTTACCTGTCTTGGAGGTATGCTGAGCAAATCTCTACATGCGTGGTGCCCAGTGCAAGTTTCTGATCCAGCATTTTATTTGATATAGGATAGAGGTCTCAGGGAAGAAAGTGTGTGGTTGGTTTGTTGACTTGGGGAAAACTGGGAGTTTGGGAGGCATGGTTTCTGGCTCTAGATCTGCCACTCACTAGACACCGGGAGCCCCTGAATAAACCATGTAACCTCTCAGCGTGTCTGGGAAATAAAGAAGCAAATTCAATGTATTTTAATGTCCCTTAAAGTTACGGACTTTGCTGATTTCAGCCATTATTAATATCTCTTCTAGCTAATTTATTGAGAATGAATAAAAAGAACAAAAAGAAAAAACTCCCCTGAACAAATGAACAAATTCTGCATAAGACTAAAATGATTTCTTGCTCCTAAACAAACATAAGAGATCTGGGTGGCACGTCAATGGGCAAATAAGAAACATTTCCTGAGACCCTGCTATGTGCCATACCTTTTATGCATGTTATTTAATTTGATCCTGCAATAAGTCTACCAAGGGCAGATGAGGAGTCTAAGGCCCAAAGTGCTATGTCGTGTGCCCACGGTGACATAGCTCACGGCGAGAGAGACATGACACAGCCCATGGGGCTGCCCACCCAAATGAAAAATTGGTTATATAATAGAAGACCAAGTCAATCAAAATTACAGGAGCCATGGACAGCCACCTCTGTAGCATTTGAGCGGCATTGAGTGGCTTCCTTTGCTCTAAATACCTCTTCAACTATCAGAATGTCGCCTGGATTCCTCCCACTAGAGTCCTTTCCTTGAGTTAATGAAGGCACCATCTCCAGAAAGCCCTGATTAAAATACAAATGTGTTACCTGGGAGGAATAAATTCATTAAGCCATTAGTAAAAATTAACAGTCTTTATAAAATTAACAGGTTGAATTTATCTGATTAGCCAGCTGTCATTCAGTAGAAAACAGATACTGAGAGGAGAATACCAAGTAGAAATGTCTCCTTCAGAGAGGAGATTCAGAAAGGTTGGGAACTTTGGATACTGCTGCAAGGAGCAGGGCCAAGTGTGTGCCCCAGTTAGGGTTCCTGGACAGCTAGACACCTGCAAGGGCAGTAGGAACCTTGGACTGATTTTCAGGGGTGGCAGGAAGAGATGGGAAATGGAAGATGAGAACAAAATAAAGAAAGGGATTTCTGGAAGGAAAACGTGTAAAGAGGGCACCAAGACACATTTTATCACTTGACTATTTGCTAAAGACTGTAAGTAACTCTTAGGATTCAGGACTTTTAAATACAGTGCTATAATTATAGAATTTTAAAAATAATTTAGTCTAGTGACTTTCAAATTAAGGTAACCACCCCCACATCCAAACCTTTAAAATAGACGAGGCCTACCTTTATCAGTGTTGTGTGCTGGGATTCTATTGTTTGCAGAAAGAATTCAGTTGGAAAGAAAGCAAGAAAGAAAGCAAGAAAGAAAGAAAAGGAGGAAAGAAAGAATAGGAGGAAAGAATAGGAGGAAAGAAGAAAAGAAGCAAGGAAGGAGAGAAGGAAGGAGGGGGAAAATGGAAGGAGGGACGGAAAAAACAGAAGAAGAGGAGGAGGAGGAAAGGGAAGTTTGGAAACTAATGATCAGATCCAAGAGTTGGCAAATCTTTTTAGTAAAGAGCTAGATAGTAAATATTGAGGATTTACAGCCATTGGTCTTTGTGGCGACTTTGTGTAAATGAATGGATATGGCTGTGTTTCAAAAAATTTTTATTTACAAACCTAGGCAGTGGCTGATGCTGATTTTAGGTCAAGCACAACTAAAGGAAATGAGGGCAAATAGTTAACTAACTGCCCAAACCTGCCAAGTCACTCTGTAGGCCTGGGGCTCAAATCTTCCTCTCCAAAGCAAGTGCTTTTTCCTACAGAATCTCAATATGGACCTAATTGAATTTAAAGTGTTAGTTACACATTGAAAGGAAGATGCCTGCAGACACTTGGAAATACAGGTCTGTGGTCCGGCTTTCACTCAAGAGCAAGGTTTATTTAAGTTGGAACTGTGGAGTCCCTGCATAGAAGCAATAGGGGACACTGAGGGCTTGGACAAAACCACTGAGTGAGAGCAAAGAGGGAGTCTGGAGACTTTTAAGGAATGCCTAGTTTGTACTGCTACAGGAGAATGGGAAGCCAGTCTATGCACACACACAAACACAGGCATAAACACCCATGTACACACACATGCATACACAGAAAAAAAGTAACACTAGGGGAAACTGGACAAGTCACAGCACTTCTCACATGCTTATCATAGGAATTGCCGTGAATTCTGTTGTTTTTTTTTTTTTTAAGAAAATGAGCCATGGTATCATCTCAGCAGCAGCACTGAGGCTCCTACCAGGCCTCTGGCCCTGAGCTGCACCAACAGCATGGAGCCTTTCCACATTCCATCACTTTTTACTTATTACAGAAGCTGGAATTCACACTTTTCACTGCAAAGCTCAGCACAAAATGTCTCAAAATATCCTTGTAAATATCAAATAATTACCACCTGGTTTTAGCTTATTTAATCTTCTCTCTATCTCAATGTCCAGTAAGAAGACACAGACTATATCAGATATATATTATTCTGATATTCTAGAAAAGAATAGTTCAGAAATGCTACTGAGGTATGATCATGCAGTAAAAATATTCGTGATGTAGTAAGTTCACATAATACAAAATATTTCTATTCACAGTGTAATAAGTACCCTGCTTTCCTAGACGAAAGAGTTATACATTCATTTGTGGAATTCTGTTAACGTAGACATGCTAATAACGATAGCAGTTAATGTAACGGTGTAGGCATCGTGCCAAGCGCCTCGCATACCTTACCTCATTCGCCTCACAGAATACTGTTAGCACCAGCTGAAATGAAGAAACTGAGGGTTAGCTATTTAAGAAGCTTGCTCAAATTCACATGGTTAGAAAGCAGCAGAGCCAAGATTTGAACAAGCCAGATCTCAGCTTTTGTTTTTCTTGATGTATGAAAAATGATAGAAAAGTCTATAAACAATTTTGCCTGAAACTTAGCATCATAGGTCTCTTTATATATTGTCATATATTAACCACCCTGATATTATGGTATAAAGGGCACATTTTAAAACTTATTTGTATAATTATTTCAGAATTGGATAATTAGCTCTAAATTTAAAACCCAGTTCCCCAAGCGTTGTAGCTCAGTTCTCTCTCTCTCTGTATTGATCTCTCTCTCTTCCTCTCTCTGTCTCTTTCTCTCTCTCACACACATACACACACAAACACACAAACACATAAACATAGTCTCTTTCTGTCTCTGTCTCTCTCTTTCACTTTCATTCTCTCTGTCCTTCTATGTATGTGCGTATGGCGTGTCCTATAAAATAATTCTCCCTTAGACAAATGCAGTAGCCTGCTAACAGGTCGGTCTCCTCAGCCCCTCTCATTCCCTTGTTTACTCTGCAACGGGAATGATGTTTTAAAATGCTTCAATGAATTCCCTTTGCCTTTTGCCTGACTCCAGCACAGCCTCCAGCCCTGCCTCCCCAGTCCCTCCTTAGTCCTGGCCTCCCCTCTTCCCGATTGCCCTCTTTCTGTCCTCTAGGGACAGGGCCTCGCTTTCGTTTCCCAAGGGATGCTGACACCCTTTGTCCGCAGGCCTTCAGATGTGTTGTCCCTTCCAGGGGACACCTGCAGGGTCGCCCACCTGCTCTGGCCCACCCCAATCCTATCCACCCATCAGATCTCCAATCCAAACAGCATCCTACGGGCTGCACTTCCTGATTCCCAAGCTAGGGTGTTCCTCCCTGTCTTACATCTCATAGCAACCGATAGCACTTCCAAAATTAGAAATTACATATGGATTAGCAAGATTATTTGTTTCTGAGCCTCCCGAGAGACTGAAAGTTTCAGAAAGACAAAGACCGTGTTTATTTTCCCTAATCTTGCATTTGATACACAAGCTGACATAAACTAGGCAAACAAAAACCATTCGTTAATTAAATAAATAAACCTCCAGTCAACGGCACCTTTAAATTTTCAGCACCACTGTTAAAACTCTCTTCCCCAAAGTCTGTGCTAATTATAAAATATATTTTAAGATATGTCCTCCCTTCTTAATATGCGGGTTAATATATTAAAATGAACAATTAGAAAGGCAATGATAAGCATCAGGTAAAACTGCTTCACAGGCTTTGCTATTATTTTTTGTACAACAAAAGCAAAAAGATGAAATTTAGTTGCTTAAAATATTCTCAAGGTACTAGAAAAATATATATTGCCTAAGAGAATCAACCTTTTCTCCCTCTTCCATAGTCACTGGGTGTTTCCTGGGTGAATTCAAACTACTGTGCACAAAAGCACTTTTCATGGTGTACAACCTCTCAAGTGTACAGGAATGCTTAAAGCAAAAGTCTGAGGTTGATCAGAGAAACCCAGAGGAGAATTTCACGCCACCAATAAGCAGCCCCAGATCTTGGACTTCATCAGCCCCACTCCACCCTTTGGCAATGGGGTAAGGTGGGCCTGGAGTTCTATCTTGAATATTTGTGCCCACTGGAACTTTCTGCAAAGATTGCTGAATGGAATTACTGCTCAGCATGGCCTAATCATGCAGCTTGACTTTATACATTTATATATCGTGTCTTGATATGACTAATTTTAGTAACTGCCTTTTCTAAACACCTACACCTGAAATTAAAATACTAAAGAGAAAGCACATTCAAGTCATTCCCCAATGAGCAGATGGACCCAATCGTATCCAGCCATGGACTGTTTGAAGCAACAGATTGTGCATCTCTTCACAAATCCTCAAATTAGAAATTTCATGGCATCGTGAATTGAAAGATGAAGGCTGTTTGCCTGAGAAGGAGATTTTGTGCTGACCTGATGCCAGCCTCTAAGCCTCTGTCCCTCTGGCAGGGCACTTTGCAAACACAAAGTGTTTTACAATCTATTTAATTAACTATTGCTCACAACCATTCTGGCAGATCAGATGACTGTTATTTATCTCTTATGATTCAGTTAACTTGCTCAAAACATGCCCTGAACAATTTCTTGGTGTCTGATTTCAGACAAGTTCAACTGGGCTACAGACAGTGAAAAGGGGGAGAGAAACCCATCTGCAGCAAAGCATTCTACTTCTTCTTGAGACCACAGCTGCCTTCCATGGTATTAATGGTGGGCTAGGCACCTGGATGCCTTTGGCATTTGCAAGATATGATGCATAGGACCTATGCCTTGACCTCCTGCTAATCTAACCAATTAGTAAGCAGGAGATAGGAGTCTGAGGGTACTTGTTCAAGTGTATTTTGCTCAGACAAAGGAAGAAGAACACCTAGCCCAACAGAGAATGGAAAATTTGCTAAAAGGACTAAATTCAGCTTCAGGGAGTAACTTCTTCCAGTGCATGACATGGACACCTTTCCATAGGCTTCTTAAGACAAGAAGCAACTCGAGAATCTAGAATACTTGCCAATACATAAAATGAAGCATATTTATTCACTGGAATGGTATTCAGAAGTGAAAAGCAATAGATTAAATTTACACAAACCAACCTGGATAAATCTCAAAAACAAATTGTTGAGCAAAAACACAATTTACAGACAACATATATAATATTATACCATTTGTGTAGAAAAAAATAAACACACATAGATACCAGAAAACCATACATTTTCTATGCACAGTCATAACTTGGAGAAATTGCAAGTTCAGTTTCAGATACAGAGAGTAGGCAATAAAACAAGTCACACAAAGTGTTCAGTTTCCTAGTGCTTATAAAAGTTATGTTTATACTATAATGTAGTCTATTAAGTGTGCAATAGCATTATGTCTAAAAAAAATTGAACATAACTTAATTTAAAAATACTTCATTGTTAAAAAATGCCAATGGTTATCTGAACATTCAAAGAGTCATAACCTTTTTGCTGGGGAAGGGTCTTACCTCAATGTTGATGGTACCCACTGGTCAGGCTGGTGGCTGCTGAAGGTTGTGGTGGCTGTGGCATTTCTTAAAATAAGACAGCAATGAAGTTTGCTGCATTTATTAACTCTTCCTTTCACAACAGATTTCTCTATAGTATGGAATCCTGTCTGACAGCATTTTCTCCACTCCGGAACTTCTTTCAAGATTGGAGTTAGTCCTCTCAAACCCTGCTGATGCTTTATCAACAAAGTTTATGTAATATTCTAAATTCTTTCTTGTCATTTCACCAGTGTTCACAGCATCTTCACCAGGAATAGATTCCATCTCAAGAAAACACTTTCTTTGCTCATCCTTAAAAAGCAACTCTTCATCCATTAAACTTTTATCATGAAATTTCAGCAATCCAATCTCATCTTCAGGCTCCACTTCTGATTCTAGTTTTCTTGTTATACTTACCACATCTGCAGTTGCTTCCTCCACAGTCATCCATGAAGGTTGGCACCAGCTTCTTCCAAACTCATCTTATTGTTGAGATTTCGACCTCTTTCTATGAATCAAGAATATTCTTAATGGCATCTAGAATAGTGAATTCTGTCCAGAAGGTTTTCAGTTTACTTTGCCCAGATCCGTCAGAGGAATGACTATATTTGGCAGCTATAGGCTTCAAAATGTATTTCTTAAATAACAAGACTTGAAAGTCAAAATTACTATTTGACCCACGGGCGGCAGAATGGGCGTTGTGTTAGCATGCGTGAAAACAACATCAATCTTGTATATCTCCATCAGAGGTCTTGGGTGACCAGATTCATCATCAAGGAGCAGTAATATTTTGAAAAGAATCTTTTTTTCAGAGTAGCAGGACTTAACAGTGGGCTTAAAATATTTGGCAAACCATGATGTAAACAGATATGCTCTCATCTAGGCTTTGTTCTATTTCTAAAGCATAGGCAGAGTAGATTTAGCATGATTCTTAAGAGCCCTAGGATTTCGGAATGGTAAATGAGCATTGGCTTCAACTCAAAGTCACCAGCTGCATTACCCCCTAAAAAGAGGGTCAACCTGTCCTTTGAAGCTTTGAAGCCAGGCATTGACTTCATCTTTCTATCTGTGAAAGTCCTAGATGGCATCTTCTTCCAGTAGAAGGTTGTTTGTCTATTTTGAAGATCTGTTGTTTAGTGTAGCCACCTTCATAAATGATCTTAGCTAGATCTTCTGGGTAACTTGCTGCAGCTTCTATATCAGCTCTTGATGTTTCACCTTGCACTTTATGTTATGGAGATGGCTTCTTTCCTTAAACCTCATGACCCAACCTCTGATGGCTTCAAACTCTTCTCCTGCAGCTTCCTCACCTCTCTCAGCCTTTACGGAATTGAAGAGAGTTAGAGACTTGCTCAGATTAGGTCTTGGCTTAATTGGAAATGTTGTGGTTAATTTAATCTTACATGCAGACGACTAACCAAAACTTTCTTCATATCAGCAATAAGGGTTTTGAGGGTTTTGTTTGTTTGTTTTGCTTTTTAATCATTTGTGGGTACACTGGAGTAGCACTTTTAATTATCTTCAGGAACTTTTCTTTTGCATTCACAACTTAGCTAATTGTTTGGCACAAGAGGCCTAGACTTTGGCCTGTCTCACCATTCATCATGCCTTCCTCATTAAACTTAAACATTTCGAGCTTTTGATTTAAAGTGGGAGATGTGTGACTCTTCTATTCTCTTGAACACGTGGAGGCCATTGTAGAGTTATCAACTGGCCGAATTTCAATAGTGTTGAGTCTCAGGGAATAGGGAGGTACGAGGAAGGGGAAAAAGCCGGGGACAAGGCTGTTGGCAGAGCAGTCAGAACACACACAGTGTGGACGGATTGAGTCTGCCATCATGTATGGGTGCAGTTTGTGGGGCCCCAAAACAATTACAATAGTAAGATCAAAGATCACTGAACACAGATCACCGTAACAGATATAATGATAACGACAAAGGTTTAAATGTTGTGAAAATTACCCAAATGTGACTCAGAGACATGAAGTGAACACATGCTGTTAGAAAAACCGTGCCAAAGGCTTGTTCAAGGCAGGATTGCCATGAACCTTCAATTTGTAAAAAATGCAATATCTGCGAAATGCAATAAAGAGGAGTGCAATAAAACAAAGTATGCCCGTATGTATAAGTGTATGGGAAACTAAAAAGTGATTTTTGTGCATATATCAGTTGGAATTCTTCCAAGAACATTTAGGACTATTCTAAGGGAAAAGTGGATAAATGCCTCAGAAAATTAATTTTTTGCCAGTAGCTTGGGAGTAAGTCAACTGGTGAAATGTTAGCTTTTGTTTTGGACATATTTTTAAATATATACATATATAATAAACATTTTATATGCTATGTTTATCATGTGTAGTATATCAGTGGAGGATTGGTTCCAGGACTGTCCCAATACAAAAATCCATGGATGCTCAAGTCCTGCAGTTGGTCCTGTGGAAACCTGTGGACAGAAGGTCAACTGTATATATATATATTACATATATATAAAAATTATATACTTATAAAAATATATAATATATAGTCATATAAATATATAAATTTATATATATAAATTTAAAAGTATATAATTAATTTAATATTTTACATAAAATTATTATAAAATAACATATACTAAATTCCTCAGAGTGATTGCATGGAGAAAGGATTACAGCTGATTGTCAAAGATGCCATCCATACAGTAAACAATTAGTGAAACTTCAAAAATACAAAAAAAGGGAATATAATAATATGATAATAATAAAATAATATCAATAGCTAAAATGTGCTGAATCCTTCTCAAATACCAGGCACTCTTGCAATTTTTTTGCCTGCCTTAATTCATTTAATCACCACACAACCTCTTGAGGTTGTTGCTATCATTATACCCATTTTTCACAAGAGATGATCAATGCCCAGGGACTGAGTATCTCATCTAATAGTAGAAAAATAGTAAGTGAAGTAGCCGGGATTGAGACACAGGCTGACAGGTTCCAGCCCTGTGTTGAACCACTGTGATCTGAACAGCTCCTAAAGCTCTGATCTGACTCACCAGAGGCCCTGCCAGGTCTCTTGGGAGACAGGCCATTCCATCATCTGAGAGCAAAGATGCTGGAATGTGTGTACTGCAACACTCAACTCTTCTTCTGGTGGGAGACCAAGAACTGTTCATAGAAAACTGTTCTCAACCTAATCCACAGTTGTAAAGGAGTCAGGACCAGAGCAAAGCACAGACAGTATCTTGAGATTCAGGAGGATGAGCTTCTCTAAAATCACTGATCAAGTTTCAAGAAATATTGAATGTTTTCAAGACAAAAAAAAAAAAATTTAACTGGTATTTTCTCTTTTCTTTCCATGTATTTCAAAATTGGCTTTAAGGATATTGATCTGGCGTATTTTTTTTTTCTCAAGGGGAACATTGAAATGTATAAGATATGGAGGCATAAATTTGATTGGCAGTTCATAATGCAACTTTTATCAGATTCAAAGATGTAGATAAAATAGGATTTCTTTTTTTCCTTTTTTTTTTTTTGGGGGGGGGAAGTGGGATAGGTTTTAGATCAAGTATCAGTTAGCTGCTAAATATGCATCTATTTCCTGCCCCTCCCAAAGCTGTAAAAAACTGACATAAACTCTGAGAGCAAAACCTCCAGAGGAAAAAGAGTGACACGTCTAAGTATTTTAAACATTTCATTGATGGGCATATAATAGAGATGCTGAAGATCTACAAGTACATAGAAAACAAGGTAGAAAAATTAAAAGTCATTTTTAACTCCAGGGAAAAACAAATAAAGAGTTAATCAAGGAAAAGTGTTCCTAGGGCACTACTTGAGTCAGCAGTGAATATTATTTATACCATAAATAATATTTATATTTATTTTATATCAAAAATAAAGACAACAAAGATGATGGATTTAAACAAAAAAATGTGATATCACAACAGTGGAGGAGAAGACATCAGAGACGAAGCATAATGAGGAGTTGAGCTGAGGGAGATACAAGTCTCTCAATCTTCATCCATCATCTGCCACAGTGGGAAGTCATTTATAAATGGGAAGCAGCTTTCTAATCAGGCCTTCAGTTCCATTTCTCTCCAGAAACTAAGACCTCACCATTGCCTCCCACAGAGCCAAATCCAGTGGCCAATACATAGTTGTCATCTTATTTGGCCCAGAGTGACATCTGACACAGTTTGCCATGCCTCCTCCTTGGCTGGTTTTTCACCTACATCATTGTCTACTCATTATGTGTCCTGCATTGGTTCTCCTCATCCTGAGTTCGGTACCCAGTACAACCTCTCCCTGAACTCCACACTCCTCTGCCTCCTTGACTTCCCCAGCAGTGTTCAACAGCAAGGAGACCATGACACATCATCTGAACAGGGGCACTCTTGAGAGTTAAAGGAAGATACTGATAATTGATAAGATATTAGCAATTACAACATGACAACAGGGCAAACCAAGACTGTCCTAGGCCAACCAACCTGTGCGGCCAGACTATCCAAGAGGCATTTCAAACTTAATCAGAATGTCCAAACTGAACTCTTTCTCTTCCCTCCCAAACATGCTTTTCCTAAACTCTCACCTACCTTAGTTAGTGGAAATCCCATCCTTCCAGTTCCTCAGGCCAAAAAGCTTGGAGTCACCCCTGAATTTCCTCATTGTAACATACCCACATTCAATCTTTCAGCAAATCCTATCAGCTCCTCTCTTCAAAATATGTTCTAAGTCCCACCATTTCCCACCCTGTCGGTGATCCAAGCCATTGTCACCTCTTGGCTGTGTTGCAGGAGCATCCTTACACGTTCCTTTCAGTCCCGTCCACTTCCCACCTGTTTCGATTCCAAGAAGCAGAGAGGCTCTTTCTAAATCTAAGTCTTATCTTCAGATCTTATCCCTCCCCTACTCGACTCGCAGTGGAAGCTTGAAGCCTCAATGGGCACAAAGTTCTACACAATGTTTTGTCCCTGTGTACACTACGTGCATTCTTTCTGGCTACTCACCCCTGCCTACTCCACCCCAGCCTGGGAGCCTCCTGGCTGTCCTTCCTTCTGGAACATATCCTACATACACCCACCTGCAGGGCTTTGCATTTTGTGTTTCCTTTACCCGCAATCTTCACCTTGGGTGTCCTTATTTTTATCCTCCAGTGTTTTTTTGTGGCTTTTTTTATTCAAACATTGCATTCTTATATTGACCTTCCTCCTCCACTATGTTGAAAATTGTGCCCCTCACTCCAGAGCTCCCTATCCCTCTTGCCTGCTTTGTTTTTCACTGTAGCACTACCACATAGTATATGTTTTATTTGTTTATTTTGTTCATTGTGTTCCCTCCAATAAGGATGCCAGCTCCACGGGGACAGTGACTTCCGACAATTTTCTTCACTGTTGGGAGCCAGCACTTAGAGCCGGCCCTTGTTAAATACTTGTTAAATAAATAAATGAAATAAAAATATAAACATATTGCTTAAAATATGGAGACACATACTAGAGCACACAGCTAGAAAAACTGAAGGTGGTTGGTACTCATAAGCAAGACTAGAGGGGGACAGGAGATGGATATTTTTATCACATGAATTTTAGTACTAGCTGACTCTTAAACAATTTTTAGTTTCAGTTTTTTAAGTTATTTTTTGTAGACAGGGTCTCACGGTGTTGCTCAGGTTGGTCTCAAACTCCTGGCCTCAAGTCATCCTCCTTCCTCAGCCTTCCAAAGCACTGGGATTACAGTTGTGAGCCACTGCTATTGGCCTACTTTCATTTTTTTAAAGTAAATTAATCTTGTGAACAGAGGTGGATTAAGTCCCTCACAGCCCTGAACTCCTGGATGCTGTATCAGTGATATAAAGATGTTCTCTTCAACTCCTCTCACTGCCCTGAGTCCACTGAGGGGCACAGTTCCTACTGCTCCCTCAACTCACCCCCCACCTTAGTGTGCACATCACCAACGAAGCGCCTGGACCTGAACCACCAGGGTAGCTGCTCAGAGCAACCCAGTCAAAACCGTCAAGATTTGCACTGTGCAGAAATGAGGAGGAGAAGGAGAAAGGCATGAAGATTTTGTAGGGGAACTGTTTTTCAAAATGTACTTAACCTTTTGTAATGTATCTGAACCCCTTAAAGAAGCAAGGATCTATTGTACTAGTCAGGAAATGCCCATTTGCTGAGAATTTCTGATCTAGAGAATAAAGAAGATGTTATTTGTGCAGAGACGTAATGATTTCTGATACAAGAAAATTAATTTGAACATTGAAATAATCACTTCCCTTTGTCATTGTTGATGATAAGACAAGAACTAGCCAAAAGCAAAGACGTAAGTGTCATAAATTGCATACAACTGTCTTGGTGCCACCTCACTGTATGGCTTTTATTTTCTTTTAATTTTTTGCAACTAACTGCTGGCATAACTAATAGCAGATCTCCAAAATAGATTTCGCAGGGGACCAGGAATTTAATTTTCTCCCAACTCCTTTGTTAACTCTGAATCTTTTCCTCAGGCTATTTGGTTAGCTGTAGAATTAGGGAAAGCCAGGGGTGAGACTTCCCCTTGCAGAAAACTGACAGAGCGAGGGTTGGGGAATAATGAAAATCAAACTTGGCAAAAATGGCTTTCAGTATATTGAAAAGAGGATTGAATCCACCACGGATCAAGAAATCCCCTCATCAAATCCAATCTCGATTTTTACCTATGGACTGATTAGTCCCACCTGTCACTCAGCCAGTTTATCTCCCAGGTTCAGTGTAGGAGCAATTTTGCTGTGGTTTGTCAATTTGGTGTCAGTCCACCGAGACCAGAATACTGTTCAAGGTGGTAAGAATAAAAGAGAGAGCCACTTAAATGCATTTTATATTGCGATTAGCAGATATTTAAATCACATTTTAAAAGCCTCAACTTTTTGAAGAAATTATAGCTTACTCCCCAACAAAGATAATTATGAAGTCTCAGGGATGGCACTGAATAAAACAATTTTATTTTTATAGACTTCAAACAAGAGAAAGCTTAATTTGAAAATATAGGTAATCTTAAGACTTCAGAGCCAAAATCTTAATACATCTTTGTAGTCCTTAAGTATCCTGAAAGTGAAACAAATCTGGAAAGATTCTACATGAGCAAAGAAATTACTCTGGAAAAAAATAAAATAATAGTTTTATGTTTTTCATTAGCATTGTATTTTTAGAAATATTCTTTCACATCTTACTCATAGTTTATGATTTTTTCTTTTGTTTATTCTGCTGATAATGATTATCTTGATTTATGAACACAGCTAGAGAAGTTGGACAAGCCAAATACCTTTCCATATTAAACACACTATGTATGTAAAACCACTGGGTGAGGAAAATAGATTTTCCCTCCCAAAGCAATGATTATAGTCTTGGTTTCAGAAAACAGTAAGGAATATAATGACCTCCTGGTTATCCTCTGTTGATGAGATATAATCAACATTTTCTTTTTTTTTTTTGTTTCCAGCAGAGTATTTATAAATGGTCACCCTATTTAAAATAAGTTATTATAAAATAAGAAATATTTATAGAACATTCCATTAGGAGAGAAAGTTACACCCTAACATTAAAGTTTGTTTTTCTTTACATTACATAAGGCTATCTCAAGTACAATCTCTTCCTTATGTTTTTAAGATACAGTTCACACTTTACACATGGATTTCTATATAACTATGAAACATGGCCACTAATTCCATTTGTCAATGCTGTAGAAAGGAATCGACCAAAAATATTATCACTTGGCATTAACTTATTTAACTGAATATCCAGGCTTAAATTTGGAAAAGCATATTCTACTGACATAAATTCTCCTCCCTGGAAATTTCATTCAGAGGAAGAGATATATCTTATTTTTAACTTGAGGAATAATAAAATGATTCAGTATTACTCACCAACATGTAAGTGGTTATTATAGTTTATTAAGTATGAAATGTCCGATTTCCTTAGGTGCTGAGTTTGACAGTTGATATCTCTGACATTTCACTTTGACATGTCTTGCTTTATTTTTATTGTGAAGGTACATCCTCAGTCTTTCAAATGCATGTTTTGGTATGTGATTATCATTCAAATTTTTTTACAGCAATTTTTGTGAAACCATGAATAAGTAAAAAAAATTCATGTTATTTTCAAATATGAGTTCCATCCTGGAACCAATGCAGCACAGACATCTTGAAATATCACCAAGTGTTTGGGAAGGATGTCACTAATGAACCCACAGTACGTCGATGGTTAGAGTTCTGTTTCGGTGATTTTAATCTTCAAAATGAGCCACGTGGCCAACCTAAGACCAAGATGGATAATGATGAGCTGAAAACTATAGTGGAAGTGAATCTATCTCAACCTACTCGTGAATGACCAACAAGGTATGACATTACTAATTCCAATAATATTGGACCATTTGAAACAAATCAGCAACCTAAAGAAGCTGGATAGTTGGGTTCCAGATGAATTAAATGAGCATCAGCAGAGAAATCATCTCAAAGCTTGCCTTTCTTTGCTGTCACAACATAAAAGCAAACCATTTCTACACCGTATTATTACATGTGATGAAAATGGATTCTTTTTGACAATTGCAAGCATGTGGAACAATGGTTGGATAAAGATTAAGTGCCAAAACACAGGGAAAAACTGAATATTCATCAAAAAAAGCTAATGGTCTCTATTTGGTGGTCCAGCACTGGTATTATCCACTGCAGCTTCATGAAACCTGGTCAACCAGTTACAGTGGATGTCTACTGCAACCAGTTGGATGATATGACTGAAGATGCTTGCGATTAAGCTGCTGAGATCGGTCAACAGAGACAGACCAATCCTCTTGCAAGACAATGCTCTACCACATGTCACACAAACAATGCTGCTCAAACTACAGAAACTGGACTTGGAAACTCTTCATCATCCACCATATTCACCAGACCTTGCACCACCTGACTACCACTTCTTCCAGGCTTTGGACCATCTCTTGCAAGGAAAAATATTCAATTCTCAACAAACTGTGGAAAATGGCTATCATGATTTCATCATCACTTGCTCTCCAGGCTTCTTCGCAGCTGGCATAAATAGGCTACTGTTAAGATGGCAATACTGTGTCAATTGTTTAGGCACATACTTTGATTAATTATACTGCTTCTTATTTGAGATATAGTAAACTATATTTCTGATTCAAAATTGGACATTTCATATTTAATGACAATATATGCCAAACACCCTGAACATATTGTACATACTAAACCTCACTGTAGCCCCATTTTTCAGATGAGAAGCTGAGTGTAGAAATTAGGAATGTTTTGGCTACAGATATGAGGAAACAACTAATTTGGCTGACATAAATATATTTTCTTTTTCTTTACATAAAAAGCAGTGGAAATACAATGTATGTAGTCTGGAGCTGGGGCAGTGGCTTAATGATATCTTCTGAGAATCTGTTTTCTTTCTGTCTCAGCATCCTCAGCATGTTGGAATATTGCTTCCAACTGTTTACAAAGTGGTGGTTGCAGGGCCTGATAACCACATTTTCTGTTTGTATCAGCCAAGGCTGATCAGGAATACGGAAGCCCCCCTAGGTATATTAAGCAGGGAAAGTATTTCATTGGAATCGAGTGCTTATGGGATTGTTGGGAGGGAGTCCTGGAAGAATGAAGGTCTGTATAGGTCACTGCTGGGGTTGCGAATACTTCACTTGTGGACTGATGAGAAGATACACTTCATTATTTCCGACAAACAGGAGGATGTTGCCCACGAAGTATCTGGGTCCTCTGACTCCCGCTCCATTGCTCTTTCATTGTGTTAATCTGTCTCCCACTGTCCCTCAGAGCTACTCCATCAGTCAAAAGGATTTTTCTACAAAGTCCTTTTAATTTTCTAAGAGAGTGTTAAGAAATAAGTAGATACTATCTATGTAGGTTTCTCAGCCTTCTGTTTGGGAGCTTTCTTTCTTTTTGTTTCAAAAGCTCTCTCTTGCCCTGTATTAGGAGAAGCAGAAAGAAAAACTTGTCAAGTTCTAGGGCTCACGGCTTCTCTGGGGGTCAGTGGAAATGGACTCCCTCTTTTATTCCAGGTGAGACTGGCAGTGATGACACGGAAGAACAGCTACTCTTTTTTCAATTTAGATGCAGAGAGGAGGGGGTTCTCTCTTCTCAAACAGAAATATTCGATGCAGCCAGCATACATAATTTATCATGACATAGGACAAGATAGAAACATCTTGCTGATCATGTCCTGCCTTTACCCTTCCCCTTCTTGATACACACAGGATATCCCTAGGGAATGCGGGGCCAATCCTGGTGGCACATGCTCTCCTGGTAGCAATTTATCAAGCTCAGCTTTGTCACCAATGAAGGAATGATCACTACTTGACAAAAACACATTTGGGGCAGGATTTTCCAAGGATTTCCTAACCAACCCTTAAAACTTAGTGACTGTATGACTTTGGATGAGCTACTTAACATCCTTGAATGTTTACTGTAAAAACGATTGAAATATTTCCAAGCACACAGAGTTGCTATGGGGTTAAATCAGGCATCTAGGCAGCAGAGTCACGCAGGCCACAGTGTTTGCAGCACCTGAAGCCCTCCCTCTGAGCCACATCCAGTCTTTCCACCTCCAGGTTAAGCCCTCCACTGGGCTAGTATTGAAAGTTCTTTTTCTTGGAAAAATAAGGCATAAATCCCCTTGAAAGCAATGATTACAACCTGTGCATTACGTAGCCTTTTTTTAAGCAGAGGAACCAACATCCAGTGTCATCACCTTTGCATTTCACTCAGTCCCATCATGCATCCATAGTATATAAGCAAATGCAGCTGTTTATGTTTGCTCTTTTTTGTACCTTACAGGAATCTAAAGTTTCATTTTGCTATTGTGTTCTTTATTAAATATTTTTATAAGCATTACTGGGAAGTCATATACATACATCCCGAAATAAAAAGGTATGCTGTATTTTCTGACCAAGATAAGATTATCTTGAGGATAATTTTGACTATTCTTGATGTTTGCCTCATGCCCCACGTACTGAATTCAGAACTTGACTCTTGCTAGAGATGAGACTCCACTGAAGTATTGCTATTCATGAGAGTGGGCTGAGTCTACTGCCCTGGGTTAGAATTCAAACTTGACACGATACTCTGTAATATTAGGCAAGTCATTTGATCTCTGTGAGCCTCAGTTCCATCATCTATAAAAATGATTAAAACAATGTCTGGCGACTTGTAAACACTTAATAGATATTAGCTGCTACTCCTGTCATTGCTACTATTACTATTATTGTTACTGTTACTTTGTTAATCCTCAGTATGTTAATCCCTTTGTTAATCCCTAGCAATGCTTACATCACATTCCAGATATTCTCCTGGAATCTCTGATCATGTTTCTCAAAAAGCATGCTGCTTGTCTATTCTAGTTTGTCATTGGTAGCTATTTTTTTCCAAGTTCTTTAAGTATGAGAAATATTAAATTAAAAAAAAATATTGTGTTAAGTACTCTAGCCTGGGCATTGAATTGGAAGACATTACTGTCACTTAGGAAGAGAATAACAAAGAAGAAAAGCCTCCTTGTGTCCTCATTTTCACTTTGATGTGCCACAAATAAAAAATGAGCTGACACTCCTAAAATATGATGATACCATATTGTTGTCACTCTGCATCCTGGCACATAGGATCCTCTTCATGCTGCTCGGGGTGTTGAAGCCTTTGAAGTTAGAAAATATTACTGCCTGATCCCCAGCACCGATAATTAAGACATAGTGTGGCAAATCAAAAGAGACACGTCACCTAGTAGCTATACTCCCTTCCCGAGTGGAGGGGGAGGAAAGAAGGAGGAGGAAGAGGAGGAGGGGGCAGGAGGAGGAAAGCCAGCTCAGAGTTGTGATCATAAATCAATTGGTTCTGCCTTTCAGTAGGAAAAGACCAGCAACTTCTATATTACAACTCAATCCCATCTTGCATCCCTAAATCAATGTTTCCTTCTTTTTTTATGGTTTATGATCTTGGAATTTCTTTTTCTTAAGAATAATTTTTCTTATAAGAAAGAAAAAGGAATGCCATCTCTTTATTAAAAAAAATCTTATCATTTGTCTTCTTGTGGGGGGAAAATGGATGAATTTTTATGACATTCTTCTTTGTCATAAGAAGTTGTTGTTGTGTCATAAATTTAAAACAGGTTGTGTTTCTGAGGTCCCGTTCAAGTCTGAGCAGGGGACATGTGGAATCTGAAGGTTTATTAGTATAAATGGATAAATAATGCATGTTGAGCCTCAGGAACCTTGTGTTCCAGCTAGTTGGCTCCAATAACATGTCATAATATATTTTTAAAAATTCAACTAGGCAATACCATCATAAAGACAAATTGATCTAAACTCTAATTGGAAAAGCACAGAAAACATATTGCCATGTTCATTTCTTTACAATAAATAATTTGCATCTATGACTTCAACTGTGATTTATTTGTAAGTATATTGTAATCATCAAAATGGGTGACAGATTTTTTTTGGAAACTCACAGTTAAATATGTTCAAAATTAAAACCTGTTAACTCCATAGATCTTGTCTGAACATTGTCTTAATATCTCCCTGCTGTTCTCCTTCTGGACTCTGACCTTTTTCTTTCTACTGTAATATCATTTAAATGGAAAGATTCACCACAAATGCATAGTGCTGCAAAACGACTTGAAGTGATCTTAAAAGTCAGAGGAAAATCTCACATGACAAATGAAATTAAATCCCACTTTCTGTTTTCAGAAGAAAACTTTCAATTTGTCACGATAACAGTTTTCAAATTTCGGATTACTTGGATTATGGGACTATGGACCAATTGTCAAAATCATAGTAGATTTTAAAAATAAATATTAGGCATTTCTTGGGAAAGATTATAAAGGATTCAATTGTTTTCAAAATTTCTTTGTGCAAAACTAGGATTAGCAAAAGGGAACTCCCAGAAAATAAAACTTGGAATCATTTATAGTCCTGAGATGCTATTTTAAGCAAGGGGAAGGAGGAATAGGTAGGTGTGGGTGGGATGAGGGGGAGAAAAGGAAGGCAATGTAGACAGTACTAAGCTCCAAGGAGTCAAGTGTATGCAGACAAAAGCCTCAATGTAACATGTGGTCTTACTAGTTTGTGTGTCATGTAATACTTGATTGTGTTTTAATCATGTGAAAGGGAGATGACTGAAGAATTCCAGACCTTAAATGGATTCCAGACCTTTACTGTCTATACTTCTTTATATTTTGTAAAGGAAGGCATGTTAGATGCGACTCTAGGGGCACTTTAGACTAGAAGAATCAGACAGTAGTGGTAGGTATGTGACACATACAAAACAGAAGTTACCAGACTGATCTCAAGACTGAGCCAGGTGTGGCAGCTACATTCATCATTACTGCTATTCCATGTTTCACGTAACATGCTATACCCTCTTTCAGCTTATATAGCTAGATAGACAGATACATAGCATACATGATCTCATTAAACCTTCCTAGAAGTCCTCCAAAGGTGGTATTATCATTATCAACCGTAGTATGAGTAATCCGAGGAAAAGAGAGGTTAATGATGGGCCCAAGATGACATCGGCCCCCGTGGGAGACCCTGAAATAATTCCAGTCCCTCTGGTATTCAATCCTTTATTTTCAGACAAACTGCACCACCTTTAAAAATTCATCACTAATGAGAGTAGCAGTGAAGAGCGATCCTTGGTTTGGTGAAAGAAAGATGGAGAAATTAGGGAAGGGAAATCGTCCAATTCATTTACCATTTATAGGACTTGGTATGTTCCTGGCAGTCTTGAGTATATTATAAATATTGACTTAGCAATGCTCACAAGACTCCTGTAAGGTAGATACTATTTATTGCCCCATTTTAAAGAGGCAAAACCTGAAACCCAAAGATGTTAAATAACTTGCCCAAGAATTTGGCAATCTGGCTCGAGTCCATGCTACTGAACAGAGGGGTTTGCTGCCTCTGTGGGTAATGCTTTTGTTGTTGGAAGGATTAAATGAGGTGATATAGGCCAAGTGCTTAGTACAGTCTTTGGAAACTGGTATTTAAAAGAATTTAAGTACATCATCAATGGTGTGGAGAAAACAGCTGGCAGATTTATCCAGTTCAAGGAAAGAATACATACTATGCTGCTGCACAGTAGGATGGAAGCTGAATAAAATATAATGAGAGTTGCTTAAAGAGCATCCTTCAAACAGGAAGTTTCCTGGATGGCTTAGCCTCTGTTGGGGTCTTTTCTACACAGATTTTGGCCATCTGTTGAGCTTGGCATAGTTCATACCAAGATCAGATTGCCTAAGCATCCGTTTTCCTCTTAGTTCCCAGTTCATTCTTACTTTAATCCAAATCTAGAGCTAGTTTGCCCAGTGTCTTGAAATAATTCCACAATTCAGACATTACCATGTTGTCAGGCTCTAAAGACACAAAGATTCAGAGACTTCAGCCTTACCCTTCAAGCAACGGATTTTCTATGAAGTTATTATAGACATATAAACCAATAATAATAACCACACTTACAATACTAAAAATAAAAATAAAATTTGCCCAATCACCAGAGAGAGTACATGAGAGGAATTTTGTTTTTGTTTGGGGACAGATTTCCCCAAGAAAGTGAATTTGAACTTGAACTTGGAAAGTAAAAAAGATAGGTATAGAAATAAGAGAGTAGAAAATGGACTGTCCAAGCAGATCACACAGGCTTGCAAAAGTGTGGTGTGCTTGGGGAAGCACAGATAATTTGTTGTTGCTAGAAAATAAGTTTGGGGAGGGGCCAAAAAGAGACAGAAGAGGGGTGAAGAGGCTACACAGGTGTATTGACCTGACACCTGTCAGGTGTCACATGAAGGCTGTGTGAAACATATGAAGCTTCACATGAAAGGCTTAGAAAGGGTAGGGAGATGAGATCTACATTTTAAAACATAATTCTCCTGAAAGCATGGATGATAAATTCAATAAGTAATAAATTAGACACAGGAGCCTATTTCCAGGAGAAAAAATGTTGAGCACTTGACCCAAGACAGTGTTAGTTAGTAGGGGAGGGGGAAAGTAGAAAATGGATTTGCAAGTTACACAGGAAAACAAATTATTAAAGGTTATTAAGTATGAAGTGTCCCATTGCTTTAAGTACTAAGTTTGACAGTTGATATCTCTGACATTTCACTTTGACACTTCTTGATTTATTTTTATTGTGAAGGTACATCCTCAATCTTTCAAATGCATGCTGTGGCTTGTGATTACCTGTCAAATTTTTAAGAGCAATTTTTTTGAAATCATGGCTAAGTCAAAAATTCATGTTATTTTCAAATATGTGTTCTATCGTGGAATCAATGCAGTGCAGACAGCTCGAAATATTAACAAAGTGTTTGGGAAGGATGTGGCTAATGAATGCATAGTATGTCCATGGTTTGAGAAGTTCTGTTGTAGTGATTTTAATCTTCAAAATGAGCCATATGGACAACCTGAGACCAAGGTGGATAATGATGAGCTGAAAGCTGTAGTAGAAGCAAATCCATCTCAACCTACACGTGAATTATCAGCAAGGTTTTACGTTACTAATCCAACAATATCGAACCATTTGAAACAAATCAGCAAGGTAAAGAAGCTGGATAGATGGGTTCTGCATGAATTTAACAAGCGTCAGCAGAGAGGTCTTCTGGAAGCTTGCCTTTCTTGGCTGTTATGACATAAAGGTGAACCATTTCTACACCATATTGTTACATGTGATTAAAAATTGATTCTTTTTGATGATTTCAAGTGTTCTATACAATGGTTGGATAAAGATTAAGTGCCAAAACACAGGCCAAAACTGAATATTCATGAAAAGCTAATAGCGTCTGTTTAGTGGTCCAGCACTGGTATTATCTACTACAGCTTCATGAAACTTGGTCAATCGATCACAGCAGACATCTACTGCAACCAATTGAACAAAATGATGAGGATGCTTGCAATCCAGCAGCTGAAATTGGTCAACAGAGACAGGCCAATCCTCTTGTAAGACAATGCTCAACCACATGTCGCACAAACAACACTGCTCAAGCTACAGAGGTGAGACTTGGAAACTCCCTGTCATCCACCGTATTCACCAGACCTTGCACCAACTGACTACCATTTCTTCCAGGCTTTAGACCACTTCTTGCAAGGAAAAATATTCAATTCTCAATAACCTGTGGAAAATGCCTTTCACAGTTTCTCTGTCATTCACTCTCCAGGCTTCTTTGCTGCTGGCATAAATAAGCTACCAGTAAGATGACAAAACTGCATTGATAGTTTAGGTGTATATTTCAATTAATTTTACTGCTTCTTGTTTGAGATTAATAAACTACTCTTTTGGTTTGAAATCAGACATTTTATATTCAATGACCTATAGGAATATTGAAAGTGAGAATGACTCTGAGATTCCTGGCATGGTGATTTTTAGTGGGGTCATGGAAATAGATAGCAAATACAGAAGGGAGAGGAGGTTTGGGCATGAATGGGAAGTGATAATTAGACTTTTGGACAGGCTGAGTCTAAATTTTCTATGAAGTGTCTAAACAGCATACAGTAGGCAGTGAAAAATGCAAACACATAACATTTATCGGGTGTCGGGCAGGTGGGAGGGGAAGGAGGGGATGGGTATATACAAACATAATGAGTGAGATGTGCAACGTTTGGGGGATGGTCATGCCTGAGGCTCTGCCTCGAGGGGGCAGGGGGGACATGGGCAATGTACGTAACCATAATATTTGTACCCCCATAATATGCTGAAATAAAAAAAATAAAAAATATAAAATAAAATAAAAAAATAAAAAGAAAAAAATAATAAAAAGAAAAAAAATGCAAACACATAATATGTATTCAAAATATGTTTCCCTTAGTGCATTTATCTCTCCTGATATGCCAGTTCTTTGGGATGTATCCATCATGCAAGAATGCACAGGATCTGGGTGATTCTTTCCGGTGTGTATCACTGTTCACTCCACATCTCTGAGCCAGTTACAAGGCTGCCTCTGAATAGTGCAGAATTTATCACCAAAGCTCCAGCCTTCCGTTTCCTTCCTAGGGCATCTACTTATTCAAACTTTGTTTACTCTCCCCACTCCTATCTCATTTCAGCATCTGCTGTCATCTCTTATCTCAATATATCAGTGGTTCTTCCCAGACCAGCAGTAGCAGTAGCACCTGGAAACTTGTCAGAAATGCAAGTTCTCGCTTATCACCCCGAATGTACTGAATCAGACAGACCAGGGGTGGGATCCTGTAACTTATATTTTAGTAAGTCCTTCAGTTGACTCTAACGCTTGCTCAAGTTTGAGAAACATTGGCCTAGATCATCCTTCCTATGGCATAATAAATTTCAATTACTCTAGCCTCAAATGATGGATGCTTACTCACATAAGCCATTCACTCTTCTAGGAAAGGAACAATTATTGTTCTAAAATACAAATATATTAGTGATGCTCTCAAACCATGTATATTTTTTTCCATATATTTACTTTTTATTGAATTTGTTAATGTTACAGAGTTCTTACACTGCCAACCATGTATATTTTTGATCCTGATTTTTTTCTCGATAGCCTAAGTGGATATGAATGACATTTAAACATTATTTTGTTTCTAAGCTGTTCTCAGTACTTTCCATGGATCAACTTGAATAAACAAATAAAGGAAAAAGACTAGAATGTTTAATAGTGAGTGAGAGGAAGAGAAAAAAAGAAAAAGAATGAAAGAAAAAAGTTGAGAAAAAAGAAAAATAGAGAAGTGTCTAGAAGAGGAAGTAAGATGAAAAGCTAATTGGAATGTGTAGAGGAAGAAGATTATAGAAAGGTAAGAAAAGAGAAATAAATTTGCACATGTTTACAATGATTCCAGATTCTCCAGTTGGGATCTTTTGTCCCTTGTTAAGCATGTCTCTCAAAGACAGAAGCAAAAAACAAATTAAGGGGTGGATTCCGTTTCATAAAATTCTCATTTATTATCCTCTTATTGGCTTTCTTACTTGGTGAGCTGAATATTGGCCAGGTTTTTGCCATTCTAGATCCCTCCTTACCTTTCTTCATCTTATTCTGTGCCCTGGGAGATTGACAGGCACAGACCAAGTCAACGGGCTCCCCTGCCCATGGACTTATGGTTGAATTTAGCCAATAGTCAAATTGGAAGATGGAAGAAAAGGGAGGTTGAATTTTCAATTCCCTTGCTCACTCTGTGCCCAAGGCTATAATTCCCTAGATGACCTCCCCCCACAGTTATCTCTTGCTCTCACTCTTTCTCACTCTCTCTCCTCTTGTCCATTTAGGCTTAGCTGTGATAACCCCATTTCTACCTTTTGGATAACTGGACCATTTCCTTGGTCCTTCCCTATACCCTGATCACGCCATTGCAAAAGTTCCTTGAGTAAGCTCTCTTCTCTTTCTCTCTTGAGTGCACAACATTTTTCTTGCCAATACTGATCAATAAGCTTAACTGTAAGATATCACGCTCTCCTGATTACCCTCCTACCTCACTAGCCACTCCATCTTAGTGTCCTTTGCTGGCTTCTTCTCATCTTAACATATGAATTTCAGAGTGCCCTAGGACTCACTTCTCACACTTCTTCTTTTCTACCCTAGGGGCCAAGATGATCCCATTCAGATGACTTGAACACATCAACTGCCACACAAAAAGAGCAGAAAGTTTTCCTTGGGGCCACAGTGTTTTATTATGAAAATAGAATAAAAACTTGGAGAGTAATTAAAAGTTAAACATAAACAGACACATGAAATTTATTGACTTCTATTCATTTAATCCACATTTTTATAATTAAATTGTCAATGTTAATTATGACAGTAAGAACATCAACAAGTAACAATTTATATATGCTTCACACAGCCCCGGGGTCAAAACTAGAGTGAGTTAAATACAACTTTCATGGCAGTTAATGTGTTAAATACCATCTATAATCTAGCCCCCAAATTTAAGCCTCCAGTCTTAACCTTTACCCTGAATTCCAAACTCAGCTATCCTGGAGGAAGGCTAATAGGCAAATCAAACTTAATTTGTCCAAATCACATTTTCCCCACCAAATTGCCTCTACCTCAGTCATTTCTATCTCAACAGTGGCACCATCATTCTTGCAGTGACTTCTAGGAGTTGTCTTTAATTCCTCTTTGCTGCCTAAACTGCAGACAATACAGCAGCAAGTACTGTCAACTCTCTGGTACCCTGAAACCAACAACTTCTCACCCCTGCAGCATGACTCTCCCAGACCACCACTTTCACCTCTCATTAACTACCTGATGGTCTCCTGCCAGGCCTCTGTCCTTCCACTCTCTCCCCTACCAGAGTGGCTCTCTTTAAAGCACAACTTAGAACAGGTCACTCACCCATTCACAAACCTTCAATGACTTTCTGTCACAAGCCAAATGAAATCCAAACATTTTTTCATGACTCTCTTACTCCTCTGTCATCTGGCTCCTGTCTAAGTCTCCAACAACTTTGTTCTTTTCCAGACACTCTGACCTTGTTATGTCCAATACAGTAGCCATCAGCCACATGTGTCTATTGAGCACTTGAAATCTGGGCAGTGAGATTGAGGGAATGAATTTCTTATTTCATTTAATTTTAATCAATTTAAAATTTAAAAACAGGTACTTATTTAATTATCAGAACGCTCTTAAGAATGTTCAGACAACATGGATATACAAATCTACTTTATCAATCATAAATTTCATGAGATCAAAATGCAGATCAATTATTTCTCACAAAAATTTAGCTTCCAAATTGAGATGTGCTTCAAGTATAAAATACTCGATTTTGAAAAAATTAGTATAAAAAAGGGGTACAAAATGTTACATTCATAATTTTACATTAATTTCATGTTTAAATAAATACATCTGTAATTGAAATCAATTTTACTTCATTTCTTACTTTTCAATTTTATTTTATTTTTATTTTTTTAATGTAGTTACTAAAAAAAATCAAATTAAATATGTGGCTCTCCTTATATTTCTACTGAGCAACTCTGTGCTAAGACATCAAACTCAGTCTTACAGAGTCTTTATACTTCTTTTTCTCTATGTCTAGAATACTCTTCCAGACCTACAACTCTGGTTCATCGTCATTCATTTGCAACTTTTATTCAGATCTCTGCTCAGATACTGATTACTCAAATAGCTTTTCCCTGACCATACTATCTACAATAGCATCCGTCCTCTTCCCTTACCTGTTTTAATTTTTCTACGTAGCACCCATCACTACATCTATTTGTGTATTCTCTGACTTTCTCTCTAAGAAGTAAGCCTCCTAAGGGCAGGGACTTTTTTTCTTGTCCAGTGTTGTATTTCCAGGGCCTTGAAAAAGGAGTATACAGTGGGCACTCAATATTTGTTGAATGAATTGGATGAATGAATGAATAAGTAAAGCAAAACACTGACACTCAACTATTGCACAGCACAGACAACTTCTGTGTGTATTCTCCGTGATTTGAAAGTCAACCTTTAAACATCGCTACCACGTTTGAATTTAGCACAAAACATTCCTCTCCCAGAAATCCAAGGCCTTGAAATGTGTGGCACTTGCTCAGGGCCAGCATCAGAACTCAAGCAATGGCAGAGCAGGTGGGAGGGATACAGGCCACTCTCCACATATACCTTTTTACAGACATACCCAAGAGCTGCAATTCTATGCTCAACACCAATGAATCACTCATATTTAAGAATGCCATAGTTTTTCATTAATTTTGTTTCAAGGAAGGGATATAGAAGGTACATGGAAGTCATCATAAGGAAAAATAATATATGAAAGATACAAACTTGAAAACTTCTAAAATGCTTTAAAAGTACATTGGAACTGCTGGTTCATAATGAACTGCTTTGCAATGCAGATATGATTCCAAGCACACATTACAGTATTTAATTTTCAAGAGTCAATAGCAGGTAATTCTAAAAACGAAGGAAATTAGAGTGACAAAACAAATATATTCTAGGCTATCTCCAGTGTGAAATATAGAAAGCATATCATTGGTAGTGTGCTGGGAATTTCTGTGAATTTTTGACTTAGATTTTCAACAGAAATAGTTCAGGTAAACAGTACTTCAGGTACTAAGGCAACCATCTACTTCAAGTGTGGAATTGTATATATATTTAGCATGGAAGTTAGAGAATTTTAAGTTTTCCTCTCAAATCACATCAATTTACACTTTCTAAACAATAGACTGAGCTAAAAATAGCATCACCACAAATGTCAAAGAGTAAGCTTTTGCTTGTAGTTTAGGAAGTTTTTAATTGCAGGTAAGGTAAATGCATCAACATAGCAAGGTGTAAGTAAGATGCATTTTATCTTGCTTTCTAAGTTGCATAACTTTCTCAAATTGTAATGTTATCATCATGGAGAAATGCTAAATAATTTTAACAGATTCAGGCAATAAATCTTCAGGGGTGTGAAGGAAACACAGGGAGAGTAGAAGATCCCCATCCAGAAGGTCACAAAAGTGAGCATGTGTGCAAGGACAGCTGCCAGCCCAGCCGATGGCCAGAGACTAAACTCATCTGTGCATCCCTATTACCTTCTTCATCGTGCACATGAGGGTAACGAGTCCAGGAAGGTGAGGGCAGATAATCACATCCACCATCATTGCTTCTCCCCTTTTTGCCAGGCATGATGGTGCTGCGTTGTTTATTTTTCTCATCTGCTTTCTAATCTGCCATGAGTTAGTGAAAGGAGTTACAATTCTGTGTGAATAAGAAGATATATTTTATGTCAGGTTTTTTTGTGATCTCTTTTCTGCACATTTCTGAACATGAGGGCCACATACTTGTGACCTTTCTAAAGGCCTGTCAGTCATACTCAGGCTCTCTGCTATATTAAAGATAGAAATGGTGGGTTTGGTGAATTGTAGATGGAAGAGGTTATAATTTTACCATTTATTCTAACTTTTAGACATCTGGAATTAGAAGACGGGAGTCTGGGAATGAGCTTGTGGAGGCTTGCGATGGTGTTGAGCAAAAGCCACACTGATTCTGGGTTTGGATCATGTTGGGCAGAGGTTTCCAGTCTGCAGAAAGTCTCTGCATTGCCACATATCCTCTCAAAAAATGTCTATTTTGGAGAATCTGCTTCTAGTTGGTGTAAACATTCAGGAGCATAGAGTAAATTCAATATCAAACCTCTGAGATATGCATGGATTTGCAAGGTTCCGGCATGCCTTAAATTACAATTCCTTCTTAATAGTCTTTCAAATCAAAAGGGTGTTTATTTGGACATAAAAAATGGGGGAAAAAAGACAAAAATATTCAAAAGTGTTTTTTGATCCCTCAAGGTTCATTTTAATTTCTGTATTCTTCTCTAGCTAGAAATTGCTTTAACACCTATTTTTCACAATTACTCTGTTCATGTCCTATATAAAATCTTGAGCTGGAATGAGCATCTCATACATGAATTGATATGATAGTGGTTAAATCTGACAACACTTTCTCCTTACAAGAGAATATTCATAACTATTTCCTATGCCAGTGATTTGTTTCAGTTCTGATATCACATAGATTTTGCTTTACACCTCTGCTGTCAAATGTGTGTGCTGGTCCTCCTCTAAATTTAAAATCCAGTCAGGGGAATGAAGGAGATAACACCTCTTTTATTACAGTTTGGGGAAACAATAAAAATCATTTTGGATATTGAACTATCCCATGAAGCACTTGGATATATTTTACTCTGTGCTTGGAAAATTGCAGACTATAAATTCAAAGAAACAGACGTCAACCAAATACTATGTTAAAACTATGAGGCCCCCATAGTCACCAATAAGTTTTCAGATATTAAATTGAATTGGCAAACCACAAATAAATAAGTGTAGAGAAAACTAATTGCCTAGAAAAGAAAGCTCCACTTGCTTTGTCTTTAGCTACTTGAAACTCTCTAGAAGTGAGATCTAAATGCCAGAATAGAGATCAGGTAGATACTGAAACCAAGGCATAGGCTTGTGTGTGTTCTCTTCTGATGCACTTCAATTAGGGCAGCTAGGACTCAGAGGAAGTTTCACAAACAAAAAGCAACCTTACCAGTGCTACGCAGTTTGTTTCAGAGAGCGGTCCTTCAATACAGAGAAGTCTAGCTCGGGGCTGCTCAAACTTTAATATACACTTTATGTGTATATGAATGAACATATACACTTTATGTGTATATGAATCATCTGGGGTCTTGATAAGATGCAGGTGCTGATTTGGTCGGGCTGGGGTAGAACCTGAGAATCCGCGTTTCTAACCAGTTCCCAAATGATGGCCGTGCTTCTGGGCCAGGTGCCACATATTTAATAGTGGAGGCTCTGCTGGTTAATAATTTCTCTTGGAAATTAGAAAACCTGAGTACAATTCTCTCTCTTTCCAGTCCCTCACTGTACCATTTTAGAGAAACTGACCTATCTGAGCCTCGGTTTCTCATCTATGAAGAAGGGGTAGTAAAGTTAAAGACAGCATGTGGATATAGAACTTGTTATGCTAACAGTTTGGCCTAGTAAACAGGTTCCAGGACAAGAAAGACATCATGACAGTGAAGAAGCAAGAGTTTTAAAGGCTGACCGTCTGGGGACTGGACACGCTTGTACCTCTGACTCGGCTGGGGCAAAGCAGTATATGTAATCTAAACATTTGTACCCCCGTAATATGCTGAGATAAAAAAAAAAAGAGTTTTAAAGGCTGAGAACCAAAAGTAAACAAACAAACAGATTTCACTGGAAGGCAGAACCACAAACAAGGGAGTAAGAAGAAAATGTCATGAAAAAAAATAAATAAATAAAGCAAAGTGCCACGAAAAAAGTCAGTTAAAGGAAAGTCAGGCTTTGGCAAAGTGGAATAGAGGGTGACGTGAAAGTACTATATTGCTTAATACCTAACAGTGATGAGCACAGAGATTTACAAAGTACACGTCTGTGGAGATAGGTGGGGAAGAAGATGATGTAGCATAGATCGAAAAGAAAAGAAAATATAAAAAACTCTCTGGACATAATACAACAAATTATTTAAAGTAGATAATAAAAGAAACAAATTCCATCACCTCTTTCCCTAAAATGGTGGATGAGTTTTTAATGTGATTTTTTTTTTTTATCTTGGCTTTTGGCTTTTCTTGAGTACCTGGGACGTGCACAGCTGGCACATCCTCCAGTAACTGCTCAGCCGTATATTGTGCCAGACAAGAGATGAAGTCAAGTTACAGAGAGTTTTCAAATGTGCTAAAGGTTAAAATCCAGGCTCTTCCAAGAAAGGCAGTCAGTCCTATTACCCCCAAACACACTCCTTGAGACAGGGAATACCTAGCAGAATTGTGGGTGGCAGAAAGAATGGGGAAAAAGCATATTTTATTTCTTTTATTTGTAGGTCACTAATTAAACTACACCAGCAAAGCTGGAAAATCCTGCCTGTCATGTTTACCACTCACACTAGTAGCATTCCCAAACTTTTCCAAGGTTGAAGCCACTGATGATTAACTTCTAGAAATACCCGTGGTAACTATTTCAGATCTGTGAACTATCACACCCTCTCAATGTCACACAAAGCCACATCAGCAGACACCTGCATTAAGCAAATACATTTTCAAAAGGCTGTAAGGTTACATTTCAGTTTTGGAAGTGACTGTTCCAGCTACCAAATGACAATACTCTCTCTGAGCCTTCTAAGGGCCTTGGTTGACTTTCTTCCAGATAAAATCGCTATCCGCATGAGACTAAAGTTACATGTTAGTTGGCTATTCTTGCACCGTAGGCTGCATTGGAACTATTAACTTGCAGTTTCAAAATATCTACAGATGGAAACAGAGGGTCACATCTTAAAGGTTTCCAACCCCGAAAGAGACAGTTAGACTATTTGCAATACAATCAGTATTTGCACAACAGGGAGGAGGAAATGTCCTATTGCTCACAGAAAAAGACAGGACTCCATAAAGAGTAACCTGGCCCTCTAAATTTACCAAGATTCACTCAAGATTCTACTGCAGTGCTCACAAGCTTTTATCTCTCTGACAACAAAACCCAAGAGGTTTGCCAAAATAGAATTCCAGTGTAGGGGGAAAGAAGCTAAAGAATTATGCATTAATAACACCTTTACCCACAGGCGGAACATATTTTCGTCTGCACACATCACGAACAGGAGATCTTAGGTTATTAAAGGTGAAAGAGGCTAATAGTCTTTGGAATGGCTCTCTTGGGACACCTATTTGCATAATGAAGCTAATACACGGCAACCCAGCTCAGCAGTTCTTTTGGATCAGCTACTTGTAGTTGCACATGATACTTTTAATTCACTAACTAAATTACTCTGTGGAAGAGTTGTTGGTAGCTAATCCCAAAACTGTGCCTACAAATAATTCATGACCATATTTGCCAATGACGAAGAAGCCTAATTGGTAAAGATGTGTGGTTTAATTAATCTGTCTTTTAGAAAATCCCAAATTAATGCTTCTATAAAGATCACCATTGGTAAACATTTAGACACTGCTGAGGTCACCTGCATAATTTTAAACTCAGAGTCAGAATCCTGATTGTAGATGCCCAAAGTTCAGAGCACCTATATCAGGAAGCATCTTAGAAGCTGCTTATCAAGGGAATGAAAGCCAAAATTTGGGGCCATGATCTTATTGTCATATTTAGCAGAGCCATTTTATTTCAAATATTTTCATTTATAGAACCCAAACTATAGGAAAAGTTTAGTGTGAAAGATAGAAGTACATTGATAATTTTGTTTTAAAAGAGATAAATGTGGTTATTTACTACATAGGAACCATTAAATATTTTACAATTAATGTGCTGAGTGAATTTTGTGGTGTTTCTATTGTGGAGTAGTTTTACTTTATAAAACAGCTTGTGGGTTAATCTATACCTAAACAATCATAAATAATAATAGTAATAATAATTAATATTGATGGAATGTTTCTTAGGTGCTAAGTACTCTGCTAAGTGCTTTTTATTAATATATAGATAGAATCATCCATTTATTTCTCACTTCTCTTTTTCATAGGTGCTAATAATATATCCATTTTACAGATGAGCACAAAGAGGGTGAATAACTAGCCCATGATCACACAGCTAGCAAGGGGCTGAGCTGGGATTCAAACCCAGATGCTGAATTATTGCATCTTCCAGGAGGTTCCACTGAAAAAGCTTTGTTTTTCTAGTGTTTGCTTTTTCTATGAGTGTCTGTTATATAGAAATTTGTGTGTTTATTTTAATCTCCATCTATGTATCTCCATAAACAACAATCATGTATTGGCTATATACTTAGTGCATGCCATGTAACGAGTTAAGAGATGAATGTAAAAAGATTAATAAAGGGGGACCTGCTCCCCCAAGGAGCTCTGCATCTCCCTGGATTCTCCTTAGAATCCGCCCATCACAGCATTCACTGAGTAGCTACCCAGTGAATTCAGTTGTTAATTTGGGAGGACAGTTAACTCTTTATCTATTAAATCTAACCTAAACTCCTTTTCCTTCATGAATAACTTTCTAACCCAACACACCTCATCTTTCAACTCAAAATTTGGGGAACTAGGGAAAGTAAAATGGCCATGCTAAGCCATGCCAATTTTCACCAAATAAAGACAAAATCAGATTGATGCTGCTGAGAAGAGATGCAGAATGTATGGAAAGTTTTGAGGAGTCAGTTTCAAGAAAAGAAAAGGAGGAAAGCAAATTGAAAAGGAGTAGAAAACTGTAAAAATAAATGTGGTCCACCTAGTGGTGGAGCTGCCTAGAATCTAAAATGAAACAACTTGACAGGCAGAGATAAAATAGGTTAAAAGATTATAGGTTATAGCTTAATTCTCCCTCCCCTTGAGTGTGGGCTGGATTTAGTGACTCATTTTGTAAGAATAGAGCATGCAAAGGGGAAAAACAGCAAATTTACAGTGAAGAAATTTGGCAAACACTAACTTAACCAAGTGATTAAGCTGAACATCACCAGCGATAAATCATGTTGGTATCATGCACTCCCTAATATCATGTGATGAGAAGGCCCCTTCACCTCCATGGTATTTTCCCCTAAATTTCAATCCCATCTGATCATGAGAAAAATATCAGGTAAACTCAAATTAAGAGATGCTATGGACTAAATATTTGTGTCCCTACAAAATTTATATGTTGAAAGACTTACCCCTAATGTGACAGTATTAGGTGGTAGGATCTTTGGGAGTTCATTAGGTCAGTGGTCCCCAACTTTTTTGGCACCAGGGACCAGTTTCATGGAAGACAATTTTTCCACAGACCAGGAACAGGGGGATGGTTTCAGGGTGATTCAAGCACATTACATTTATTGTGCAGTCAAATCTCTCTGCTAATCTGTGTTTGCAGCTGCTGCCCAGCGCAAGCATCACTACTTCAGCTCCACCTCAGCTCATCAGGCATTAGATTCTCATAAGGAGTGCACAACCTGGATCCCTCGCGTACACGCTTTACAGTAGGGTTCATGCTCCTGTGAGCATCTACAGCCACGGCTGATCTGACAGGAGGCAGAGCTTATGTGGTGATGTGAGTGATAGGAAGCAGTTGTAAATACAGATGAAGCTTGGCTTGCCCGCCTGCTGCTCACCTCATGCTGTGTGGCCCGGTCCTAACAGGCCACAGGCAAGTACCAGTCTGAGACCCGGGGTTTGGGGATAGCAGCATTAGGTCATAAGGGTGGAGCCCTCATGAATGGGAGCCCTACTAAGAAGGGACACTGGAGAGATAATTTTTCTCCCAGCCACGTGAGGACACAAGGAGGAGACAGCCTCTGTAAACCAGAAAGCAAGCCCTCACCAGACACTAAATCTGCTGACACCTTGATCTTGGATTTCCCAGCCTCCAGAACTGTGAGAAATAAATGTTTGTTGTTGAAGTCACCCACTGTGTGATCTTCTATTATAGCAACCAAAACAGAGTAAGCAAGGGGCATTCTATAAAATACTTGGCCAGTGTTCTTCAAAACTGTCAAGATCATAAAAATTAAGGGAAGATTTCAAAACTGTCACAGGTTGACAGAGAACAGCTTTGTGATGATAGTGATGTTGACTGAATGCAATGTGTACCATAGACTGGATCCTGCAACAGAAAAAGGATGTCGGCAGAAAACTGGTGAGATACAAATAAAGTCTTCAGTTTAGTTAATAATAATGTACCAATGTTCATTCCTTAGTTTTGACCCATGCACCATGGTTATATAAGATGTTCATGTTAGGAGAAATGGGATAAAAGTATTGGAACACTCTCTATGCTTTTTTATTTTTACTCTTTTTGTAATTGTATATTCCAAAATAAAAAGTTAATTTAAAAATAAATGCCAGTTTCCATTACAGTGTCATCTTGTTAATAAGGCTCTAGGGCATAAGTTTTTTTTTCAATGACTGTTTTAAACAAGAGATGTCATTTTCTATGGACTAAAAAACAAAAGAACATAAAAAAATGCAAACCTTGCAGGAGTTGAGCTTTAAGAACATATTGTGTTCAACAATACTAGTGATTACTGGTTACGTAGAGGCTTTGTACCAAGCAGAGATAATAAGTTACATGGTGAGCAAGGTTGGAAGCCAAGAATAAAGTTAGAGGCATGCAGGGAGGGACTCCTACATATTTCACGATGATGGCTCCCACAACAACTGTCTTCTGCTTGGCATTGACCAATTAGGTAAATGTTCTAGACACTCATTAAGCCTAGATGAGGTGGGAGTTCCAGAAATTTAAAATATGTGTCTAGAGAATGAAGAAGAGAGGAGTAAGGCATGAATTAGAAGCCAGCTCTGAGCAATCATGCACAAGAATAAAAATGCAAAAGTTAGTGACCCCAATGCTGGACACTTGTAAGCTTCTCAGATTGCAAGGCGGCCAGAGAGGATTAGTGCCCTTATAAGAGGAGGGAGATACAGTACTTTACAAACTTTTTTCAAGCCTATTTCCACCAGAGATGGCTATGAGGAGGCTGGATCATGAACCAACTTTGTTACTTTCTCTCCCTCCCACCAGCTGCATTAACAGTGTAGAGTGGAGAACAAGGCTGTGGATTTGAGTGATGGAGATCCCTATTCTGCCAGTAGCTGAATTTGTGATATTAGGAAACTTCCTTATTCTCTCTGGATCTCGATTTCTGCAAGTGAAAACTGAATTAAGTTATACATGATCATTTCAAATGTGTCTTCCAGTTGGTAAACATCATGTGATATAATCATCTTGTAGATTATCTTTGGCACATAATCCCCCAATTTGCAACCCTGGATCATTATATACAATGAAAAACAGGAATGGATGGAGTCAGCATGAATATAACTGGATCCCATGTGAACCTGGGCTCTGTAATGAAGGCTCGGTCACTGCATTAGCAGCTGGGATGTAAGCAGCAAGGTCATGTTGCTACTCCCAAAAAACTCTGGTGTGCTGGTTATGTCAGATCTTTAAAAGCATGTCATAAACTTATCTGATTCAATTTGGAATCCAAATCACAAACATATAGGCCATTGATAGAGAGATAGATGGATTTCTCAATGAAAATAGAGATGAATATTGTCTAGAGTTATTAATGATACTTTCATGGTGATAAACAAAACGTTGAAATGAGAACATTAGGGGACACTGTGTGGCCCTAGCTTCTCTCTCATGGGGAAGAAAGCAAGTAAGAGATGTGGTCAAGAGAGAGAGACAGACAAAGACAGGGACAGAGAGAGAAGGGAGGGTAGCTTTAAGAAGGAAATAATAATCAACAGACCAAGCAGAAACAGTATCCAGAAGCCAGAAAAAATAAAATTGGCCAAAGAAAAACTGGTCATGTTAGAAGTGGAAAGTAGTCAACATTTTTAGGTTTAAAAAGAAAGGGGGGGAGAGATTCTCATAATCCGTCATCTGGGGAGAATTAGGAAAAAGATAAGATGACCAACTTGTCCCAGTTTGCTTTAGAGTTTCCAAGTTTAATGAAAGTTCTGCATGTTGGAAAATCCCCCAGTCTCAGGCAAAATGAGGATGGTTGATCACTCTAGAAAAAGATTATTATCTAATATATTACATTCTTGCTTTATTTTAAGATGACCCTGACAATAAAATGGTTAAACTTCCTTTTCTACATTTAGTTAGAAGTCAACCTGTTTTTGCTCTATATTTATTTTATGCTGTGTAGAAATTGTGGAAACTCCCAAATAAAGAGTACACAACGTGGGTATATACACATACATACACATATACATACACCTACACACATATACATATGTGTATGTTACATGTGTGTATACATACACACATATACATAGTATACATGCACACATATACATATGTGTGTGTGTATATATACACGCTCATATACATATGTTTGTATGTATATATACACACACATATATATCTTGCTCTTAGGAAAATGAAGTTATCTCTACCAAATTCATCATCACCTCACATTGCATGGGGCAGGAAGTAACTTAGACTTATGATCAAATCTAATATTAGGACTGCGTCTAGTTTTTAAGATGAAAACGTACAAAATGCTTTGAAAACTTAAAAGCAGCACATATGTGAGGAAGTAAGTCAGTGCTACTACTGATCTGTTCACATTGAATACCACCAAAGCCAAACTATTTTTGCAGTAATCTGAATTATTTGAAATGTATACATCAACTATGATAAAGGCAATTGAATTCCTATATGAAGGTGGAATCTGAATTAAAACATAGATGTAGTGAAAGTGCCAAGAATAATGCACTGGGTCATTAAAATTATGTTGATAATATTAAGATTGAGGAAGGTTTAAATCCACAAATTGAGACAAATAATATATTATTAACAAATAATACAAAAGCATGAGTACTTTACTTCTATTTAAAACCATCTTCTCTATCATATACATCTACCATAATGATTTCCAAATTGGAAAATGCAGATAACAAGCACAATTATCAAGGAACTGTAGTTAAAGACACTGGAAGAAAGTAAATAAGATCTCTGAAATGAATAGAAGTCATCAGACCCAAATAAGTTATATACCAGACCAATTTGTTAAAACATCATTATTTTACTATTAATATTAAAGCAAGCTGTCTCAGTAAATAAGATATGTTTTAAAATAGAGAAATAAAAGTAGAAACTAGAAACTACATACCACTGAGCTTGATGTTGACCCTAGCTATATTCTGGAATAAAACTGAAACCAAGGAAGGAACGTTAACAATCAACTGATCATGCCAAACTAATTTTTATTTAAAAAAAAAAAAAAGAAAAAAATCATAGGCAATGAGGTCAGGAAAATGCTGCACAAATAATATGTTTTGATATCTGCAAGTTTAAAGTATTTTGTTTATGATATGTTTTACAAAGTTTCCTTCTGTATCCTTGGCAACAGGAACATACAAGCACAGGTACACATGATGCTGCAAGTAGCATGGTTGGACTAAGTAAGCACTGTACCTAAATTCTGTTGATAATGGATCAATAACAGACTAATAGGGTGCAGCAGAATTTTGCAATAGACATCATCCAGTATTTTGCTTAATTACTACAAGCCAAGAGATATCCTTATCAAGTTTGTGTAAGATACACATCTGGTGATGAAATCAGCTTCCAAGAAGAACTTGACAAGCTAGAATTGATTCCTGTTGAAGTCCTGCACGTGAGCCTCAGAAAACAACTACAACAGTGAAGTGCAGATGATACTTGATATCACTATGAGATTGTTTATAAAATGCTTGGGAATTTTGGTTGATATCAATCTCTTTGTGAGCCAATGGTGTGGCAAGATTGCCAAGAAAAGCTAATGCCTGCTTAACTCACACCAGTAGAAGTATCATGTTCAAAACAAAGAAGGTAGTGCTCTTTGATTGACAGTCCTCGGTTTAGTCCTTGTTGTAGTCCTTTTGGATTACTACAACAAGCGACCATAGACTGAGTGGCTTAGAAACAACAATTTATTTCTCACAATTCTTGTGGCTGGGAAACTCAGGATTAAGTCACCCACAGATTCCATGTCTGGTGAGGATCTGCTTCCTGATTCGTAGACCATCATCTTCTTGCTATGTTCTCACATGGCAGAAGGAGTAAGGGAGCTTTCTGTGGTCCCTTTTATAAGAGACCAATAGGGTGAAGATTTGAATAAGCAAATTTCAGCTCAGTTCAGTTCAAGAAAGAACAGTTCAGTAATTATAGCTTTTTTTAATCAAAAGAATGAAATACTGTAATTGCCAAGGGTATGAAGACATAAATATTTTCATATAATTAAAATGAGGATGGAAATTGGAGCTTTTTCTGGAGAGGCAATTTGGCAATATATTTTAAAAGAGTTAAAAGCCTATATTCTTTAATCCAGTTATTTCACTTATAAACATTTACCTGAATGCTTAGAAATGTTAGGAAAAGTTTATAAGAAAATTAATTGCATCATTGTTTTTAGTAGGTTAGTTTGAAATAATCTAAATAGCCATAATATATGTGTATAACATATAAAAATGGAACACTATGCTGTTATTTAAAAAGCACATAGTAGAAAAATATTTTGTAAAAACAGACATTCGTAATATATTATTAGTTAAAAAAGAGATCCCAACCCTTTAAATGTAGAAAGATAAAGAAAAAAATACATGAAATAAACCAAAATATCATTACTATCTGTAAAATGAAGAGAAAATTTTTCCTTATGTGTGTTTTACAGTTTTTTCCAATCTGTCTAAAATGAAAACATGCAATCACATTTTGTAATCACAAACAAATAAAAAACAATGAAGGCACAGAATTGTGTTCCTGCATTTTCCGTACCTAACTCACATTAAGAGGCTACACACTTTTTGTTGAATAAATGAATAAATTAATTAAATGTTATAAATATTTTATGGAGTGAACTCTCTAAAAGAGTTAATAGCTTCCCATTACTAGAAGTGTTTAAGCAGATACTGAATGACTCTCAGCATATGTGGAGGGCATTCTTATTTTGATTTAAATTAGTGGTTCCCAAACAAAGGCACCTGGAAAATCTGAAATACCCTCCCATTTCACAAAATACAAATTTACAGTCCCCACCCCAGATTTATTAAATCAAAATCTATGAGAGTTGAATGGAATTGGAAAATCTGCAGGAGTAGTTGGAATTTGGTGGAAAACAAACAAACAAAAAACCTGAGATTATTTGCACGAAGGTTGGAAACCAATCTGGGGTACTGAGCTGATGACTATGGTGGAACCCTGTACAGTTTACTGAGGCCCTTCTCCCTTGCTGTTCCTGAGCCTGAAATACTCTTCCTCCAAATCCAAGGAGCTCACTCCCTCACCCTTCACATCTTTGCTCAGATGCCACCTTCTCAAAGAGGTTCCCTTTGACTCCCACAAATTGTAATTTCTTCCAAGGATGTCCCACCTATGCATCCTGCTTTATTTTTGCTATGGCACTCATTACTCTCTATAATCTAATATAATTAACTTATTTATTATTGTTGTCTATGGTCTGTCTCTCATCACTAGATAGCGAACTCCATGAAGACAGGAATTTTTTGTCTAATATTTTGTTTACTTAAGCATCCCAATATAGTACCTGGCACATAGTAGGTGCTCAATAAATGTTTTCAAATGAACAAAAAAAATAAATACTTAAATATCTATGTTTCTAATTATAGGCGCCTGGCTGCTGCTTTATGCCAAGTGACATTTTAGTTAGTCTATGCTTTTCTTTACAGAAAAGCAAACCTTTTCTATAAAAGCTAAATAGAAATATTTTCAGCTTTGTGAGTCATAAGGTTTCTGTTGCAATTACTCAACTCCGCCATTGTAGCACAAAGGTTCCATGAACTATACATAAATAAATGAGTACAGCTATATTCCAATAAAACTTTGTTTAAGGCAAACTTGGCCCATGGGCCATAGTTTGCTAACCTCTGTTCTGTCCACATTTCTGCAAACCTCATTAAGACAGAGTTCTCTAAGGGGGCTGCTTATTTGGCTTTGCCAACCTTATTCACAAAGCTCTTGGCTCTAAAGGATAGGATCTTGGGGAAGATATTCCTCTTTCACTAACACTGGCCAGGGTTCTTTAACTTGGTCTTTATGAAGACATCAAAAGTTTTTGTGGATAATGGCAAAACTCACACCCAGTAGAAAATAAATGACGTTCTACATAATTACTTCAAGAGTATCCAGTGATTGAGATATGAATCTCCAGTCCATCAGCACTGGTCTTATTGGAGCCCGTCCCAGCCCATCTCTCCAGAGCCTGTGTGTTTGGCCTTGTGTACTGCTGCTTTTTCCTTTGGGGAATCTATTACTTTGATGCCACATGTCTCAGACCAATCTTTGAACAATGATTTTGCCTCAGTGGGTTTCTGCAGAGCCTCTTAATTGCCTTGAATATTCCCTACTCATTAAAGGTGTGTGAGGCTCGGCTCTCCGGGTCAGATCATCAGGGATTCTATCACTCGTCATGGAGGTCTGGGGGTTCAGCATTCCCTACATAGAGTTGAAAGCTGGGGCGGGGGTACATATCAGGAAATAGTTTAAATCCCTACTCCATGAAGAGCTGCTCCCTCTTTTATCTGATCTTAAAACACTCCTCCATTTGGCATAAACATTATGCTGTCTGGCAATTCTAGTGAAAATCTAGTCAGGGGTCCTCAAACTGTTTAAACAGGGGGACAGTTCACTATCCCTCAGAGCGTTGGAGGGCCAGACTATAGTCAATCCTGTGCATATTCTCCTTACAAAACCACAGTACTTGCTTGTTTTAAAATATTCTTACAGTGTTTTATGTTGTGTAATCTAAGTTTGGGTATCATTTAAGACCTCCACTAAAAGCCGCCATTCTACTCTAATAAGCAGGGCAGCAACTCCCTGCATTAACCTGTTGGACCAAATAACCGGAGGCAACACCTGGGCAAGGGTAGCATCTTGGTTGGGCTGCTGGTCATGTTTAAGGCCTATGGAAAAAATAGGTCAAGTATTTTGGCCTCTAGGTTAGTCCTCATTTCAAATATTGCATCCCATAATAGAATAAATCTACTGATTGCATCACAGAAATTATTGTTCTTACTGTCAAACAAAATGAAGTCAAAATGGAGAGAAGAGCAGATCTCAGGAAAACAGACTCATCTTATTCCCAAATGACAACCTTGTCCAGTCAAAATATCCTCCCATCCCTCCTAAGGAGTTTGAGCTAAAAAGACATTTTTCTTGGATGTTATTTTTTTGATCCATAGGAATTTTTTTTCTTTTTGCCTTCACTCCGTGCAAAAAGTCAACATATGAAGTTTGCTTTCACAGGTCTCTTAGCTTCTTTCAGGAGGCCTGTTTCCTGAGCATTTCTGTATCTTGCAGAGTACACAGTCCCAGGCTCTGGCTGGGGAAGCTTTGCCTTCTCTCCTCATTCCCACAGCGCTCATAGACCTGAGCCTCTTCACATGTTCCTTCCCAGGGAAGAAGTAGCTGATCTCCCTGTGTCAGCCTGTCTGCAGCTGAGCCCCTCACTGGTGTGTGAGGCCACTACTCTGCACAGCCCCTGTCTCCTGCTGCCCATCCACTTAGGACAAGCCCAATGGCACAGGGCCAGCCTCACAATCTCTCTGCTCTCCCATCATCTCCACTGGTGAATGAGCGGGTGAGGAAGGAGAAGCCACCAATATAGACCCAAAGTATATAGAAGCCACCAATATAGACCCAAATCCCAAAGTATAGATCAGGCAGAAAGTAAATGGGTGTCCCTTACCTATCAATTCTTTGTTTCAGCCCCCTCCAATCAGTACCTTAAATAAGAGGGAGACTTCCTAAGCACCCAAACCTCAAACAACTCCATTGAGCTTACTTGCCTGAATCCCTACCTCTCACCTTGTTTCCCAATAGTTTACTCATAACAAATACTGCAAGACTCTAAGTAAGCAAATTACCATTGCTGACTATGGATTCAATCCCATCCAGTCTGTCCTCTGTCTTACGTGTGTTCCTTTACTTGCTGTGATAAGAATCAATTCAAATATCTAACTCATAATAGACATTATTTGTCTAAGGGTTATATCCAGATGCTTACTTGTCCCCTAACATTGTCACATCAGAATCATATATTAGTTTTGAAAGATGCTATACATATTTCTGTGGTGATAAATTGAAATATATTCATCCAATCCATTTCCCACCCTGTTTTCTTCAGGTAAGAAGACTGACATATGAAAACAAACAACCTTTTATCTCTTTTAGATAGCAGGATTTTATAGCCATTTATAGATGAACTAAAACACCCCCAAATATTACTTGTAATCATAAGCAAAAGAAATTTTCTAAGTTCAGATTTCTTATACACACACACACACACACACACACACAAAAATTGCAGGCATTCATGATGGAATAGATGTTAATGCTACTTCTGATGCCAAAAACTCCAATTACTCCCAGGATTTGAGTGCTGACTGATTCCTGATTTATTTTAGGCAAATTGGGCAGCATAATGAGTAAAACAAATATTTCAAGGATCAAATTTAAATGAACAAATGTAAAGAAATTCAGGTGTAAGTCTGACTTGCGTGGTTATTTCTTCAATTGTGGTAAAGTCTTGGCAGCTGCAAACATCAATTAAAGATCTGGAGTTCCAACAATAACACAGTCCTGCTCAGATTGGATTTGCAGAAAATTTGGTAGGTCTGATCCAAAGCTACCAAATTGGCAAGTTTACTAGAAGTAGATGGAGCAGATTATACTTCACAGAACAGTGATGACCAAAAAATCTGATTCTCTTTGGGGGTTTTGGAAAGAAAAATAACTTTATTGGCCATTCCTTGTCCAGCCAGACGTAATAACCAACATGTGCATTGTGTTTAACAGTTTGAAATACGTTCTCACAAATGTTATCTCATAAAAGTCTCGCTGCAACCCAGAAATCAATGAAACACACCTGATAAAGAAATGAAAGCTCTGGACAGTTAAATAATTTCCCTAAATTCATTCATAAATGGTTCAGACAAATGACTATAAAAACAGATGAGACTACAAAATAGATACATAAAAACAACCATTCATTAGAAATTACCACATTGCAGCTCAGCCTCTTTCTTTGTGGCTGAAATACACAGTCACGTTCACTGGTGTTTTCCTAATCAGAGATGTCTGACGGGTGGCCTGCGAGATGTGACAGACCAGAGGGGATCGAGGGTACTGGGGAGGAGACACTCCAAGATAACAAATGCTGACACATACCTCCCCATAGCCAGCCTGTCCTGAATCCGTCTGTAGCCAGGTCTGAAACGCATATAATACTTTCCTCCTCAGGTTTCCAGGGTCTTGAGGATGTGCTTTCAACAAAACAATCTTACACACAAATTATCCGTATTCTTAAATTCAGTCGCTTGTTCCCTTTCTCGGCTCTCTTCATTTCCAGACACATGTGTTTGGGCATAGAATAAAAACTAATTCTGAAAAATGTCTGAACAAAATTTTATTCTTAAAAAATGCTATTTTTAATTTGAATGGAATGATCCAACATATTAGTAGTCCTCAGAACAGCAAGGCATTCAAACAACAAATATTTCAACCAGTTTCCTACACGGCATCAAAAGTGAACTTTTAGAATCACAGAGATTCAAGTTGGAAGGGAATTTAGATCTCCTAATTCAAATATCTCATTTTCCATAAGAAGAAGGCTCCGTGACAAGAAATGACTTTTCATACGTCACACAAAGAATTAATGTCTGAGCCAAACTTAAAAATCTCCTGACCCCTGTTTGGGGGTTCTTTGCTATGATTTCATATTAAGAAGATGCCTGTCCACCAAAGCAACTGTCTTAGGATCAGTCATCTCAAAGCTACATGAATATCTTCCCTTTCCTGTGAACAGGGGCCAGGAAAATCTTCTCACTTCTTACCCCAAAAGTTTCTCAGGAGAAAATAAACTGGTCAAAGCAAAGGAGAAGAGGGCACTATATATGAATTTTACCAGCTCCATCTCTGGCACTGCTAAAACTGTATTTTGTTGAGGCCAAGATACTTTAAAACTCACCCTAGCCCTGGAATATTCAAACACTGAAGAAATAAGGATATGAATTATAAGATATTATGGGTCCAATAAAAATGGTAAATGTGAGGGCATTGGTCTAAGCAGTGAGTGACTAAGGGTAGGGAAGGAGGGCTTCATTTTAAAAGTTTGCATGAAGGTGCATTACTTCAACAGTTGCCACTTACTCCTGAGCATATGTCACTTCCGCCAATGGTTTAAAAAGTCTCAGCACAGATTTATTCATTTCCTTTCTAATCCTTCCATGTGGGACGCAGAAGTAGGTGCTTAATAAATTCTACTTACATGAAAGTATAAAATAACATATTCTCATTTCAATCTTTAGGAAGTAGCCCTCATCAGACTGGCAAAATAACTCAAGAAATACGAATTGCCTAAACTTGATGAAAAGGTAAATAAAACTTTTTGAAGAATATTAGCTAGAATCAATCTCTGAGTTTATTGAATCTAATCTTCTTGTATTATATGCAGAGAAACAGAAGTCTGGTGAGGTCGGCCTGTGTGCTACATTGGTGCACTCCCAGAGACAGAGCCGAGAGTGACACGTAGTCCTCGTGGGTCGTCGTGTCCAGGAAGTCTCAGGGCGTTCCAGCCCTGTGAGCCACCACGCCAAAGCATTTGGGACTATGGTAACTGTTCCAGTTATCCAGTCACACAGTAGAGACCATCAAGACCAATATATTATACCTCTCATCGGTATCCTTTTGTCCGCCATTAAAAATTCAAACCCCCTGGGCACTAGCTTCATCCTGCTTCGTACTCCCTCTCCTTTTCTCTCCCTCTCAAATCCTTCCATTGTTCCTCAAATTTTGACCTGATCAACTGTAAACTGCTCTATATCCTCCACCCTTTCTCAGAATGTCCTCCTCACTTCTTGTCTTAACTGAGACCCATTTGTCCTCTGAGTACTATTTTGAAGTCAGCTCACAGAGGGGAGGTCCTTAATTTTCACACTCATGTGTCAGGGCATCTCCCCTGATTCTTCTTACTACTTGTAGCCCAGCACTGCCCCCTACATCCTGCAGAAACCACTCCATCAATGCTGCTGCTCTCTAGGATCTCACATCATGCAAATATACCTCCCTTGTCCTCTGATCACTGTGGTTATCTGCCAACCTCCTGGCCCCTCTCTTCATTCATAGAAGACTTTAGCCACTAGTTCCCATCTTCCTCTGTACCTCAACTACCATCATTATTCTCATGACTGATCACGAACAGGGAGGAGTCATCAAACACCTTGGCCTCTCAGATCCTCAATTTCCTCCTACCCAGGGGTAGGTTATCAGATCTCAAAACCTACAAGCTTTAGAACAGGGAACAATAAGCCATACTATCTCACTAGCTATAACATGGTAAGTACTTCAATAAAAGAAGTCTAAAGTACTAAAGAAACAAAGCTAATAGGTGTCATTATTTCTTTCTGAGGGAATTAAGAAAGTGTGAATGGAAATGGCTAACATTTGTGATGGACCCTAAAAGATGAACATCAGTCACAAGCTGGACAGTGGCAGAGGCCACAGGAAATAGTGCAAGCAAAGGCATAACATAATGTCATGGTTGCAAACACCAAATAACTTGATATGGCCAAGAAGTGGAGTCTGCTGGTGAAAGGAGATGGTAGAGATGCAGGACTGAACCAGTTTAGGAAGTTATTAAATACCAAGTCAAGGGATATTGAAGGTTTGAAGAACAGTTATGTGGTCAATTCTGTGTTTCTAAACTAACAAAGGTAGATTGTAGTTAGTAGTTCATACATTGCATGAACAGCATGCTCTTGAATTATGGGTGGTATAGATCAAACGTTTGTGTCCCTCCAAAATTTATGTGTTGAAATCTTAACCTCAATGTGATGATGATATGAGGAGGTGGGATCTTTGGGAGGTAATTAGGTCTTGAAGGTGGAGCCCTCACTATGAGATTAATGCCCTGCATTAAAAGGGAGTAAGAGACATAAGATCTTCCTAAATATACCATGTGAGGATATAGCAAAAAGACAGCCATCTATGAATTAGGAGGAGAGCCCTCACCCAGAACCCAGCGATGCCAGCACCCTGGTCTCCAACTTCCAGCCTCCAGAACTTTAAGAAATAAATGTCTGTTGTTTAAGCTACCCAGTCTCTAGTAATTTGTTATAGCAGCTCCAACTGACTGAGACAATGGGCAAGGGAGAGGTTAATTCCTATTCAGTATCTAATTCTTGACAGAAGCTAAAATTCAAAATGTCGTCAAGAATGGTCCTTATTCTTAATATAGGTCATTAAATATGAAGTGTTCAATTTCAAATCAAAAGTGTAGTTCATTATATCTCAAACATGAAGCAGTACAATTAATCAAAGTATGAGCCTAAACTATTCACACAGTTTTGCCATCTTAATGGTAACTTATTTATGCCAGCAGCAAAGAAGCCTGAAGAGCAAGTAGCAATGAAATTGTGAAAGGCGTTTTCCACAGCTTGTTGAGAATTGAATATTTTTCCTTGCAAGAAGTGTTCCAAAGCCTGGAAGAAGTGGAAGTCAGTTGGTGCAAGGCCTGGTGAATACAGTGGATGGCAGAGAGTTTCCAAGTCCAGCTGCTGTAGTTTGAGCAGCATTGTTTGTGTAACATGTGGTTGAGCATTGTCTTGCAAGAGGATTAGCCTGTCTCTATTGACCAATCTCAGCTGCTTAATCGCAAGCATCCTCATCATTTCATCCAATTGGTTGCAGCAGACATCCGCTGTAATCAACTGACCAGATTTCATGAAGCTGTAGTGGATAATTCCAGCGCTAGACCACCAAACAGACACCATTTGCTTTTTTTAATGAATATTCAGTTTTGGACTTTGTTTTTGCACTTTATCTTTATCCAAGCATTGTACTGAATGCTTGCAATTGTCAAAAATAATCCATTTTTCATCACACATAACATTATGGTATAGAAGTGGTTGGCCTTTATGTTGTGACAGCAAAGACTGGCCAGCTTTGAGACGATTTCTCTTCTGACGCTCATTTAATTTATGCAGAACCCATCTATCCAGCTTATTTACCTTGCCAATTTGTTTCAAATGATCCAGTATTGTTGGAATAGTAATGTCAAACCTTCCTGCTAATTGAGTGAGCATGTGTACTACATGGTCATCGCATTCAAAATGACTGAGCAAGTAGAGCAACAAATCTGCATCAAATTTTGTGTTAAGCTTGAACATTCCTCCACAGAAACTATTCGGATGATTCAGAAGGCTTTCAGAGACAGTGAAGGCTTTCAGGGCAATGAGTGCAGCACAAATAAAAGTGGCACAAATGCTTCAAAGATGGTTGAGAATCTGTTGAAAGTGATCTATGTTCTGGAAGGCCTGCTACAAGCAGAACACCTGAGAATGTTGAATGCTTACAAGTTAAGTTAAGAGATGCTAAGAAAACTGTGAGGTCCCAAGGTGCCTATTTTGAAGAGGACTAGGCCTCATTGTCCTAAATACAATGTTTCTTGTATCTTGTATTTTCTTCAATAAGTGTCTCTACTTTTAATATTATATGGCTGGATATTTTCTGGACAAACCTCATATATGGGAACTTCCTCAACCCAATTAAGGGCATTTTTTTAGATCTACAGCTAACATTTTACTTAATGATGAAAGACCGAAAACTTTCTCCCCGAGATCAGGAACAAGACAAAGATGTCTGCTCTCACCACTTATATTCATCAGCCTGAGCAATTTAAGAAAAGGAAATAAAAGGCAGAATGGGTGTAGGATTTCTTTTGGGGTTTTTTTGAACATTTGAAAATGTTCTAGAATTAAATAATGGTGATAGTTGTTCAACGTTGTTAATATAATAAAAAATAATCACTGTATTGTACTCTTTAAAATGGTTAAAAAAGGTAAATTTTATGTTATATAAATTTTATCTCAATTACTAAATTAATCAAATAAAAGCTTCCAGAGACACATGCCCTGCCATTCCTCAGAAACTCATTCCGCTCCTCAACTACCATTTCTGTCATGAAAATCTTAGGTCAAACTGAAACCTTGAATGTTGCATCTTGAGTCTATTTTCTTTCTTCAGAAAAATATATATATTTCATATTTTATATGTGTGTATATATAATGTGTACATATGTGTGTATATATATATATATACCTACATAGAGAGGGAGAGACAGATAAAAACAGAGAGAGAGAGTTTGGGTGGCTAACATATCAAGGTTTACAATTATTTTATTAACTTCATTACTACAAAAGTAATAAATTGGTTCAAAATAGCAGACAAAGCATATGTTCAACATCTCTCTCCTGCCCAAATTCCAAGAAATGAATTCTTTTTTCAAAACTCTATAACATGCCTGGAAGAGAAAGCAGGATTCTCTTAGTGGATCAGAAATTAATAGTTCTTAAAAATCCAAAGGCAGATGTGACCAGACTGAACAAGGACTATGCGGGAGACAGCTGCTGTAAAAGTGAGAACTGTATTATATTCCCATAAAGGATGTATCCCAGAAATGAAAAGATATAAAAATATTAATATTATCATTAAAAATATGAAAAAAGGAGTCAAGAACAAGACAAGATTGTTGTATATCCCTGCTACTTTTCAACACTGCAAAGGAGATCCTAGGGAATGAATGTTAAAAAATTAGAGAAAAAAGGAAGAAATATAATAGGAATAAATGGAAATAAAACTGTCAATATTCCCAGGTGGTAGTCTATGTAGAAAACCCAAAAGAATTAACTGACAAACTATTAAAACCAAGAAGAGAGCTTAACACATAGTCAGATACAATAAGATCATACAAAAAACTGTATCTTTATGCAGTACTAGCAATAACCAATCAGAATTACTCCATTTTGTTTAATTTCTTTTTTCAATAAAGAAATTTCCAGAGATAATCGAAACTCTTTGTGTACCTCTTCCCCATTTCATTAAACTTTCTCTACCCACTTGCATAACCACTATTTGCATCTGTAGTTTTTCATTCCCATGCATGCTTTTTATGTTATTATGTGAATGTGTACCCTTAAAAAGGTATTATTGAAACTATTTCAAAATAAAAAGTATATATAAATTATTTTACACATTCAAAAACTGTATATAAATGGCATTAGATTATATATATCATTCTACAACTTGATTTTACCCAATAATATCTTTAGACTTATTCAAGTTGATATATATACATGTATATGGCATTCTTTTCTTAGTATCTGGAGTCAGTATGAATGTATACTTTTAAAAAATATATTGTTTCCCTCATTTCCAGAAATATATATGTGATAAGTAAAAAATGAATCTCAAATGACATATATGTTACAAACAAATATCGCAATAGAAGTACAAAGCAGCCAACTTGGAAAAAATTGAAAATAATCTCAATTTCCATCAATAGGAAGAAAGTTAAATAAATTATAGTACATCTGTAACATGGAAAATGATATTATAGTTTTTAAAAAGAATTTAGTAGGTCTGTATGTACCGACATGGAAAGATTTCTAGGACATAAAAGAAAATATAAAACAATATGATCCCTTTCATGTTAAAAAATTAAAATTGTGTATTTTTAATCACATATATATTAATGTATTTTAGAAAAACAGAAAACTGATACATTGGGTGCCCTGGATTAAGTGAATGGGTTTGAGGGAGCTGAAAAAAAGATGCTTTTACTGTCTATTGTTAGATTTTTTTAAAAAAAGACAACATGTTCTTCTATTGTATTTTTTAGTCAATAAACTGATGATACACTGATAGACAAATACTAGACAAAAAAAAGTGGCCAAGAAGAATAGACAAATAACCAATTCCCAGGGCATATAACCCAGTAAAAGCCGACTATATTATAAGCTTTTCGAATAGTTACAAGTGGCATACTTATAAACTAAGACTCCCTGAAGTTTCCACTTTATTTATGCTTTTCTTCTTATTTGCTTAATTAGAATACAGGAAAGCAAGACAAATAGTTGTAATAAACATACTTACTAATAGATCTGAAAGTTTTTGGTCGGAAAAGACAGCCACGAAAATTCAAACGCAGCACATTGAGACGCCACCTTTGCAAAGTAGACACAACATATTTATCCGTAATCACATTTTTCACTGTGGAGAAATCAATCTAAAAAGGATAAACAAAAGGCATTAAGAAATGAGAAAGATATGTTTCATGTAAAAATTTTAAATATTTTAAAGCATCAAGTACTAAGAGCTGTTCATCACATCATTTCCAAATAGAAGGAGACTGAAATGTTAGTTTGAGTGCTCTATTTGGTATAATATCAGTTCTCTATTTAGTATTAGTATTGAGTGTTCTATTTATAACTTCATAAAAAATATAAGGAATACACACACATATATTCCTGTTTGTTTCCAAAAATGATTTTAAGTTGGCTAATAAAATAAAAAATATATCATATTAGGATAAAAAAAGTAAATGCAAAATGGCTTCCTAACATACGAGGTAATGTCCAGTCTATCTTGTGAGTTGAGATACATAAATTAAACCAACCATGAGATATCAGATATCAAAAAGTATAGAGAGCTAAAAAAATTTTAGAGCAAAAGGTATCCCATAACTCCATACACTTTTGTGATAATAAATCAATCTAATCTTTACCTAATAATTTTACTTCTAGGAATTTATCCTGCAGATATAATCATATGTGTACAAAAAAAATAAGAAACAGGATGCTCACTACAGGACTTTAATAGCAAAAGAAAGGAACCATCCTAAACATCTTTCAATAGGAGACTGATTAAATAAACTGAGGGAATTCCATGCAATAAAACACAGGACAGAAGCTAAATTCAGGACAAAAAGCACAACTCAGAAAACCTAAAGCTACAGGGTTCAAGTGTGCTGCTCTCTGATTGGCTGATTCAATTCAGGGACAAAATTCACAATATCTAGAGGACTTAATGAACTCAAATCCTTCATGAATATTACTCCTTGATGCCAAGCTTTTTATGAGAATTGGGTCTCAGAGCTCAAGATTATGTTATTTTAAAAGAACCTGGAGAGCAGAAATTCAATGCTTCCAGTTAGGGGAAAAGCAAATGGCAGACCTGGTGTTCCTTTATAAATATTTAATAATTAAAAGCACAAACTTGGTAGTCAGACAAATCAGTCTGAATCCCATCCCAGCCACTTAATGTTAAAACTTGGACAATTAACTTAACTAAGCCTTAGTTTTTTCATCTGTAAAATGGAAAAAATAACGATGAATAACTCAGGAAGCTACAGAGACAAATTGAGAAAATGCAAGTGAAGTGCCTAGTGTAGCACCTCGTATATAGGCGGCACTCAAAAAATACTAGCTACTATTATTAGTTCAAAAACCATGACAAAGCAGCACAAAATATGGAGTAAAAAATTTAAAAATAAAGCATAGAATAGGACTAAAATACACAACATATAAGTAAAGCCTGTTTGATATTCTTAGTGTGTTTGCATGCATGCAGACACATATACACTCTGGCATTTTCTAATATGGATTCCTAAAATGGCACTTTTGTACTATTCTTGTCCTAGTATTATTTTTGTACCATTTTTATAAGCTGAAACATATCTATGTTTCTCATTCCAGAGACACTGGGGAGAGGACTCAGCCAACAATAAAAAAAATAAGTGAATAAGCATATGTCACCCAACAACTTCTCTTATCTGTTTCTTGGATGATACTTTAATCTCAACAAATACGATCATTTATGCCATAAATGAATGCTGAGTGGCAACATATTCCCTATTGTCTAAAGTCCAGTCAATAGCTGACTTCACAATCCCTCCTTATTGCTGATGATCAGAGGACTGATGATATCACATGCTCAGACTGACCCATAAACAGGTGGTCTGGTGCCATTTTGTAGAAACTCTAAAACTTATTCAAAGAAACTAAGAGGAGTTGAGAAGGTGCCAGGGGCTCTAGTTCCATAAGTCAACTCAACATCTTTGCACCCCATCACAGCACCCCAACCACAGAACTGGTTGTACTGTTCTACTCTTGCTCTGGAAAGAAGAGAATTGATTCCATCTTACCAAATCCATCTTAGCTAACAAATTAGATATTCCTGTCTTAAGTTTATTTTTAGTTTAAGGCAATGAGTCTCAAACTTTAGCCGGCATCAGATTCATCTGGATGAATTGCTAAAACAGATTACTGATTACTTCCCCCATAGTTTCTGACTCAGTAGGTCTGGGGTGGAGTCTGAGAATTTGCATTTCTAACAAGTTCCTGGGTGATGCTAAAGCTACAGGTCCCAAGACCACACTTTGAGAACCACTGGTTTAAAGTGATAAATCTCTTATGTTACAGACGTTTGGGGATGTTACTTTTTCCTTTTGAAAATATTAAAGGAGAAAAAATGAATCCAACTGGTCTAAAAGAGGAAAAATACGTACAATATTAAGATCATGGCCAGGCGCGGTGGCTCATGCCTGTAATCCTAGCACTCTGGGAGGCTGAGGCGGGTGGATCGTTCAAGGTCAGGAGTTTGAAACCAGCCTGAGCAAGAGCAAAACCCCGTCTCTACTAAAAATAGAAAGAAATTAATTGGCCAACTAAAAATATATATAAAAAAAATTAGCTGGGCATGGTGGCACATGCCTGTAGTCTCAGCTACTCAGGAGGCTGAGGCAGAAGGATTGCTTGAGCCCAGGAGTTTGAGGATGCTGTGAGCAAGGGTAATACCACGGCACTCTAGCCTGGGCAACAGAGTGAGACTCTGTCTCAAAAAAACACAAAAAAAACCTGATCAGGACATATCTGCAGAAGCCAAGATGGAGTTAGAAAAAGCCAACACTTTTGCCTAGAGGCCCCCCTGGATAAAGACAGGGAGAATATGAATATATGGCACTGAGGAACAATGCCAGGGTAAGAAGTTTCCTCATGTTCAGAAATTTCTCTTTCCACAATTTTATGTTGCCTTTCGTCTTATATTCTGCCTTTATTTGTGAGTGTTCAAATGTGGCACAATTATAACAAGCATTTTAGCACCTACAATAGCTATGTTCAGAAGGCAATGAGAAATTGAGCTGTTCACAAACTTAAAACTTTTAGCTGAAAATATCAATACTTCAATATCAATGTTATTATTTATCAATCAGCCCTGGCCACTCCATGCTACCATAAACCTATGTGCTCATCAATTTTACATACCATCAACCAAGTACACTAGGTCATCCTTTCTTTTTTTGTAGAGCTACCCCTTCCAAATTATGAGTAATGAAAAGGCTATTATAGCATTGTTAGGCATCTACCCAAAAGAGCACAAGACATTCTATAATAAAGACATCTGCACCCAAATGTTTATGGCAGCACAATTCACTATTGCAAGGATGTGGAAACAACCCAGTGCCCATCAATTCATGAGTGGATTATTAAAATTTGGTATATGTGTACCATGGAATATTACTCAATAATAAGAAACAACAGTGATCTAGCACCTCTTATATTTTCCTGGATGGAGCTTGAGCCCATTATCTGAAGTGAGGTGACACAAGATCGGAAAAGTAGGCTCCACTTGTACTCGCCATCAAATTGGCACCAACTAATCAACACTATGGTGCTCACATGGTAGTAATATTCTCCAGGTTTTAGGGGGTGCGGCGGTGGTAAACTCACAACTAAAGAACATGCTGAGCATTGTAGAGGGGAAGGGCATGCCTCTAACCCTGGCTTGGGTGAGGCAAAGACATAAAATGTAACCAAAATATTTGTGCCCTCATAATACCCTGGGGGAAAAAAACCCCGAATGTCTAGTCCTGGTTAGTATGTTCCATTCACTCTTGTGACAAAGGTCTCATAATAATATCTGATAGCATTTTATCATTTTTATATAGCATAATAGATAAGACCATGATCTTTGGCATCATAGAAACAATGGTTCAAATTTTGCATCCTTTACTTATGAACTCTATGATGTTGGGCAAATTACTTAACCTCTCTAAGCCTCTGTTTCTTCTTCTGTAAAATGGGTATAAAATACCCCCCACATAAGGATGTTGTTTCTTTTAACTGGGATTGTATTTTTGCATTGCTTAGCACAGTGCTAATTCATAATCTGGACATCTGAAAACAGACAGCGTTTTTATTATTTAACAATATTTTAAAATTGATTTCCGATAGCAAATAATATAAACTCCAACACATTATTCTGTACTCTAATTTGGAAAATCATCCTATAAGATTTTTATCTTCTTACACCTCCGTTTTATTTTATGTCTAGGCTGCTACAGACTAATTCCAGATTGGATACAATAAAAGTAGGTCTTGCATGCACAAAGTGCTCGTAGGCTGCTTGGGCTATATATTGTCTGGGGGAATCGCCCCCAACCTCTGGCCAGACTGTGGAATGTTGGTTTCCTCCAACATTAGCCCCCTGGGGGGCAATTTTCACAGTTTCCATATGTTTTTATATTACCCCAAACTGTAGATACAGCTGACACCCTACCAAATTGGCCGTAATGTGCCTGTGTCTAACAGTGGAGTCGTAGGCTTTTAGAAGGATACAGTACTCCATGGAATTGTGGCAATTATATGAATGTTTTGTTTTTAAAGTATTCAGATTCCATTTTTTGATTTGAGAAGCAGTGAATGATGTACAAAGAGAAGATATGAGGTGGCAGCAGGGTAGGAGTTGTAATCTTCTGTCTTGCCTTGTCTCGGGCTTGCCCCCATGGTCCAGAAGTTCTGTCTTAAGATCTGTTGCCTGATATCTGTACTGTCCCCGCCTCTTCGTCCTTCTCTTACTTTCCCTTTTGTTGAACTTCTACTTTTATCTTCACTCATTTTTTCTCCAAACTCTTTATCTCTGATTCAATCTGTTTGTACAGGAAGAAGAACCAAACTCACTGTGATACAATGGAGTTCCAGGATGCGAAATACAATAAACATTTCTTATTTGGGGATAGATTCATCCATACAATCTAATAATTTGTTCAAAAAGTGGTCACATTGAGGTTAACGGGTTCAGAGAACGGAAATTAATGGGGAAATTGCACGGCACCCTTGTTGGTTTTGTGTTCTACTTCATAGCTGGGTCCTCCTTTCAGTAATGCTTGTTGCCACTGTGCCATTTAAACTGTTAAGCTCTCACCCTCCATTCCGAAGCTCCCTAGTGGAAAGCTGACATTCCCAAATAATGACCTCATCTGTATCTAGTTCTCTAATAGTCAACCAAGCTGCTGCCCAGGGGTATTCCATGAAGGTTAGAATGATGTTTCTTGAAGTGGCTGTACTACAGAACAGAGATTTTCACTTCTGAGGTTTCCCATTTCTCATCCATAGAATTTTCTTGGCTGCTTAGAAGAAGAGAAAGCAGGAAAATGGTGGGAAGAAACTCTGCAATATTCTCCACAGTTGGTTGGCATAGCACAGAGATTAAGGGGTTGGACATAGTCTCTGGAGCCAGACTGATTGAGAATAACGCTAGCCGTAACCCTCACTAGCTGTGTAGCTTTGGGCATTTTCTTTATCTGTAAAAGGAATAAGCAAATACAACCTAACTAATAGGGCTATTGTGAGAATTAAGTAAGCTAATATAGGTAAAGTACTTAGAGCACATCATGTGATTTCACGGAGTAAGTTATAGGAGCATTTGCTACAACATGATTATTGGCACATGTTGTAGACCCCAGGATTTGTCAAACTCAGCCCATAGGCCAAATCTGGCCTTGCTGCCTGTTATTGTAAATAAAGTTTTATTGGAACACAGTCATGGAAATTTGTGTACATATTATCTGTGGCTGCTTTTGTACTACCATAACAAGGTAGAGGAAAAGTTGAGTGATTTTGATAGGGGCTGTAGAGCCCACAAAGTCTAAGATATTTACTATCTGACCCTTTACAAAAAAAAAAGTTTGCTGACCACTGTTCCAGACTTTGGAAAGTCTTTCTAAGCCCTATAAATGAGAATAGACCATCAGTTTGCCACAAACTATGTAGATGTTTTTCACCATGTGTTGAATACAAATTAAATTAGGAAACAGATACCCAGGCCTTTGAATGTGTGTGTGTGTGTGTGTGCACCATGTGTGATGTGTGTGCATGCATGTGTGTGTTTGTATGTTTGGTTTGGCCTCAGCTTCTTAGATTTTCAGTTTAATTTTGAAAATGACCTTTATAGCAATGAGAACTCTTATGTTTTTATCGTATTAACACCAGGTAATAATAGTCAGTTGATATTTATCATCAGTCCAGATTTCTGTGTTGTTTTTTTTTTTAACTGGGTACCATTTTATTGATAGTAAACTGATAATCATTTTATGAGATTTAACTCTTTTTTTAAATAGAAATTTCTGAAAACAAATGTAAGAGAATATTAATTCATGTAAATCCCTAGATACACATTCCTAAATAGTTTTAAGAGTTCACATAAAGTATATGGCATACAAAAGGGAGCCTATTTAATATTTAGACCGAAGAGAGGGCGGGTTTCAGAATTAAATTCAATCCAGCAGAAATCTCCTGGTGTCAATGGCCTGGGCATTGTGCTAGACCCTTAGTGTAGAGGAGACAAGAAGACAGGTGTGATCACTGTGCAGAAAGTGCCTACAGCAGAACAAGGAAGACAGGAAAGGATCAGAAGTGTGAGGGGTTTGTGGCAGCCACGTGGGAGTTTGTAATGGGAAGACCCAACTTTCTCTGTAGATCGAGAAGGCTTCCGGGGGATATCACTGAGGTGAGAGGATAAATGAGTTACCTGTGAAGGGGTGGGGTAGGGGTGAGGTAAAGAGTTTCTAGAAGAGGAAAATGCTTGTGCAGAGGCCCTGGGGACAGTAGGGCCTGGCATGTCCAAATGGAAGGCCCTTGTGGATGGGGCAGGGAGGAAGAGATACAACTCAGGGAGGTAGGAGTTAGGGCTGCTAGAAGTCATGGGCAGAAGCATGGGTGTTTTCGCAGGTGGTGGAAATCCATTAATACGTTTTGTAGGGGAGGGAGATGGAATCCATCTGTGCACTTTCTTCTGCCCTGCCGAGAGTGGATTAGATGGACCAGTTGGAGCCAGCATCCTTATGCAGCTTGGAGATGATTTTAGCTTGGGCCAGAGAGGTTGTGGTTAAGAGTCATTCCTTCACAATGGTGAACAACACCCTAGGGATGGACTCTGTCCTGTCAGTAATGCCTGTCTGGTGGTAGGATGGTCCATGAGCAATTCAAAATGCAAATACATGTAAGATTGCAAGTTGTACTGAGTGCTGTGAGGCAAGTGTGCAGGGCGCAGGCACAGATTTTCAATGAGGAGAGGAGGCGTCCTTGGAATTGGTGCTCAGCAAAGGGCCCCCTGAGGAGGCAGTTCTTTAGCTGAAACCCAAGGATGAAGGGCAGCTGTGGGAGGAATGGTGGCTGTGGAGAGGAGTCCCAGATGGAGAGCACAGTCTGTGCCTATGCCCCTGGGTGAGAAGGAGTTGGTATGCTCTAGGAACTGAAAGACTGGATTCTGGATTCTGGGGCTAAAGGTGAGAATAGAGTGGAATGAGACTGGCTGGTGTAAGTCTACAAATCTGTGATTTTGCTCTTTGGGAAGTGGAAAGCTGTTGGAGGATTGTATGTCAAGAAGTGCATGATCTGACTTGTTTTGAAAGACTTGCTCTTGTTGCTGAGTGGATAATGGATTAAAAGGGAAGCGAGAGTGGAAGCAGGGAGGCCGGGGAGGAGAGAAGAGCATCGTGGTCCAGGCAGGGAGTGGTGGTGGCTGGGGCTATTGTGGCAGCAGGAGTGATGGGGAAGAGGGGCCTGCACTCCCTGTTGCCCTGTCTGTACTCCTGCACTGCTGGCTCTGGGCAGGGCACCGAGGCACTGGGGGATATGCGGAGCTGTCCATGGAGAGATAACTATGTTCACAGAGAAGACAGAATAATGATCTGTCTCAGAGCAGGGGACACCTGCCGGGCAGGCACAGATGGCAGAGGAACCCTGCTTTGGGCACTCCTGGAAGTGAATCCACCACCAGCTTCAACCACATGGGCTGAGAAGCCTGAGCATGTAGTGCAGTCTACAGTGAGAGGGGTGTACGGTGAGACAACACGTTTCGTGCTTGACAATGAGAAAAGTAACCGTCCCAGGGCTACCATTCTCAGACCTGCATGACCACCCTGTGCTCTCTGGGTCACCAGACCTAGATAGGAGGCCAAATGATAAGAAATGTATTTGGTAAATAGAAAATCAGAGCCAGGCTTGTTAGTTAATCACCTGACCCTTACAACTGTGTGTGGTCTGCTTGCTAGGAAGAGCATCTTACTATTAATATTAGATGCCCGTGGATTGAACATTGAGCCCTGAGGAGGGTGAGAAATAGGCCTTGCCTTTTCCCTTGGAGCTTTCTGTGGGCTCAGATCCATCCTACCAACTCCATCTGGCGGGGCAAGGAGGCATTAGCCATCACCCCACTTTCTCTGCTTTCCATCCTGGGGTTTTCCTGAGTAGGTTCCCACCACTTCTAGCTTCAGCTCTTAGTCACTGGGTTCCATTCACATTTGAGGTGTATGCAGTCGATATTTGGGGGAAAGGGTTCTTCAGGGTCAGAATGAGGGAGGACATTTGGAGGAAGTCAGCCCTTCAGAACCTCTCCCTGGAGTGAAATATCCACAAGGAAAATAAACTCTTCTTTTGCTAATTGTGACCTTCTGCGGTGTAACCTAAGATTGTTCCCAAGGTCCTTCTGGCTTGGGTGGGAAGGTCAAAGACGAAGGTAGGGAGTAGATATGTGCTCTAGAGGAGGGTTTGGGGCAGGGGAAGCAGGCTGATGTTTATAAAGCACTCACTGTGTGCTTGGGACTGTTTAAGAGGATTAGGTTTATTAAATAATTTAATGCCCCCATCCCCAGTAAGATAACTTGGCCAAGGTCATAGACTTGGTAAAGGATGAAGCTGCAATGAGGATGCAGACAATCTGGCAACAAAGTCTTTGGTCTTGAGCATCTTACTGTATTGCCCTTCAACCCCCTTGGTCTCAAAATGATTGAATCATTTCGTCAAACTGAGCGAGCAATAGCCTGATAGGGTCATCTCCTCCAGGGAAGGTTTTGTTGGCGGGGCCTGATACTGCAAAATGCGCACAATATTGCACAAGGCTACAATGCTCTTTGCTTCCGGGAAGCTCCACTTCTCAAGTTTTCAAATCTGAACACTCCCTTCCCTTTAACCCTTTAGCACTTTCTTTCTTTAGCTTTCTTATTAGGTTCTGGGTATATCCTGCTGGCTTGGTGAGTGATAAAATGATGTCTTTTTAAAGGTGTGTTGCCATTATGTGCTTTAACTGAAGGTGGCCTTGTCTCTGGGTTCTTGTGTGGCCCCCAGCACCACAGAGGAGGCAGAAGACAGGATGGTGGTCACCTCCAGCAAGCAAGTACTGTCAGTAGGGAGGGCAGGAGGACTAAAGCAGGGAGGGAAGCTAAGACTGAAGGCTTGGGGAGATGGGCTTGGGCATCCCACCGAAGGGTTTACACAAAGACTTCAGCAACAGACCATTATCAGAGCTAGTGGCCAAACAGTCGAGCTGCTCTTGAGAGGCTGCCACAAGATGCAAAGTCCAAGAGATTAGGCTCTGGAGCCAACTCCCCAGACCTTGGCCTGGCTCTTGGCTCTTTGCTGGAAAGAGAGCTGAATTCAAGTAGCCACAACAGGCCAGATCCTTTCTCTTCCAGGAAGGGATATCACACTCATGACATTTAGCACTCTTATATTTGCTATAAAAATATCTTTCCAATATTTATGGTAGCTTTCTGAAATTTATAGCTTTGCTGAAGTACTGAATGGTATTTACAAGCGACAAAAAATGGAATTATCTCAGCATTTAAAAGTAAGAGCTTCTATTATTGGAAATTCTGCATGCAATATGCCTTGTCAGCTTGCATTGTGTGTGTGTGTGGCCCATCTACTTGGGCAGTCGTCTCGGGATCCAAGCTTACTCCCCCATGCTTGTCATGATCTCCCTGCAGTGGATAACCTACCAGAAATGTAACTCTTACTGTTATTAAGGAAAGCACAAATCGAAGCTAAATGTGTGACAGTAAGCATTTAATAATGCATTCCAAAGCCTATTGTTTGAGTATTTGAAATGCCTGCTGTTCTGGTATGGGAAACAAGACACTACATAAGTGTGCAAAATATTGCACAAGACATGATTACATTCTTACTATGAGCTAAGAGTGAAACAGTGACCATGCTGTGGTCTGGTCTAAACATTTTACCAGTACTAACTCTAACTCGTCAACCCTTCACAATAACCCTATGACTTAGATTCAGTTATTATTCCCATTTTACATGTGAAGAAGCTGAGGCACAGAGAGGTTAAGAAACTTGCCCATGGTCACATAGTTAGAAATGGCAGACTTGTGATGGGAGTCAGGGCAGTCTGGCCCCAAAGTTTATGCTGTCAGCCACTGTACTGCAGCCGCTCCTGGGAGATGCATATGGCCCAGAAACAGTCTTCCATGGGATCGTACCATTTTATACCCGCAGTTAGATATACATCTACCTAATCTATCCAAGAGAAAAGAAAGCATATGTCCACAAAAAGGCTTATATGAGAATGTTCATTGCAGCTTTATTCTTAACAGTAAAAAAAAGGTGAATCAGCCCAAATATCCATTAACGACAGAATAGCTAATCAAACTGTAGTATTAATATATTCATATAATGGACTACTACCCAGCAATAGGAAGGAATGAACTGATACGCACAACAAGATTGTGAATCTTATCCCCTTATGCTGGATGAAAGAAGTCAGACACAAAAGGATATATGCTGTATGATTCATTATATATGAAAGTCAAGAACAGGCGAAGCAAGAACATGTAGATAAAAGTTAGAATAGTGATTAATTCTGGGCAGGGGAAGGGACATGAGGCTGGATGATGGCAATGTTCTATATTTTTTTCTTTTTTTTCGTGTCATCATTGGCAATGCTATATATTTTGCTTGGTTAAAAATCTTTAACTTGTGCACTTATCTGTGCATCTGAATGTATTTATACCCTATTTACACACACACACACACACAAATGCATACAGTAAAAATTGAAGTTCCCCTTCTTCCCCAATTCCAATCTTTTCCTTATTTGTAACCATTGTTTATAGACTGGTGTGGGGTTTCCAGGAATTTCCATTTAAATGCATGTGTGTAAATATTCATCCAAATTGGCTTTCATATTTTAACATAAGTAAGATCAGACTATATTATTCATATTATTCTGCTACTTACTTTCTTTTTCAATTAACAATGTATCTTGAAGGTTTTTCCATATCCATACTTCATTTTATCTTAATCTTTTTAGCTAGCCTGATTCTATACTATGAATATACTTTATTTCTTCAGTCAGTTTCCTTCTGGTGGGCAGTTAGGCAGTTTTCAAATTTTTACTTTTACAGTTGTAATGAAAATGTTTGTATGTATGTATTTGTGCATGTGTGCAAACATTTTTGTAGACTACTTTCCTAGAAGTAGTCTAGGTTTGCTTGGGCAAAAGATATGTGCACTTTGGTGGAAACTGCCAAATTGATTTCCAAAAATGCTTTTGTTAATTACACTTCTCCTTACCACATATGAGAGAGCTGGATCCCTGCATCCTCTCAACAATGGATATTGTCAGTCTTTTAAGTTTCTGAGAGAAGATGGTTTTAAAAAAAGGCATCTTTTTGTTTCTATTGAGATTTTAAAAGAAGAGAAATTTTGGTTTTCTCTTTTTTTTTTTTTTTTGCAAATGTACACATGTCCTTGGAGAAGTGTATGCATCTCCTGTCCTGTACTCCTTCGCATGTGATTCTGGGGGCCTCAAAGGCTGGCTCGTTCTCACCAGCAAGTTTGAAAATATGTTATAGTTTTAATATGACAGACTATTCTAATTAAAACAGGATTCTGCTCTCTCTGACATTCATATTTAATATGGCTGCCATCGTTGACCTGGGCACCTGGTGGAAATTTTTAGTTTAATCCAGATTCCTTAATGACGGCTGAATTTCGAAAGTGATATGACTCGCTTTCTGAAACGGTTACAAACTGGTCAATTTAAGTTGAACATTGAAAACTGACCTTACCACCATATTTTCCAAATACCCTTCCTCTCATAACTCTTATCTTCTTAAAATTTGCATCTTGGATATATTTAATACTGTTTTCTTGGAGAAAAAAAATTCACTCCAAATAAACTTTTTTCCTGAACATGGATCAGGTGAGTCTCTGGCAGAGCCTTGAAACTGCCCAAGTTGTCAAGTGGGTGGGAGTTTGGAGAAGAGTGACACTTTCTTCTGGGACAGGATAGCAAGAAGGTGTTGCAATCTGTATCCCCAGGGGCCCTGTATTCCAGATTTTGGAGACAACTGAGAGCCTCCTGGTTTATTCAGTGTGGGTATACTTCTGCAGGTGAGGGGGGAAGATGTGGAGACTGGTAGGTCACTTGCAGATTTTATTCTTGGAAATGCTGAAGTTGTTAACTAGCAAAAATCACTGTGGTCATTTTTTCACTGAGCATCTGTGGGGGCATTTTCTCTTCTCCAAAGGATCTAGTATTTTTAAATTTCATGACTCCTCTACCTGCCTCCCTCATAAATTGCCATTTTATCCTGTGCTTCAGGTAGCCTTAGGACTTCCCTGA
>CAUYPO010104772.1:0-36338 GCA_963574435.1 Cheirogaleus major
TTTATAGAATGAGTTGGGGAGGGTACCATCCTTGTCAGTGTTTGGATTAATTTCTACGGTATAGGTATGTGCTCTTCTTTGTAGTATTGGTAAAATTCATGTTTGAACACATATGGTTTGGGACTTCATTTTTTGGAAGATTTTTTATTGCTCCTCCAATTTCTGCACTTGATATTGGTCCGTTTAGGAATTCTATTTCCTCCTGATTGAGTTTAGGGAGGTTTTGTCTTTCTAAGTATTTGTCAATTTCCTCCACATTCTGTGATTTTGGGGCATATAGATTTCTATGGTATTCAAAGATAATGTTTTGTATTTCCATGATGTCTGTAGTGGCCTCTCTTTTTTCATTTCTAATTGAGTTTATTAAATTCCTTTCCTTTCTAGTTTTGTCAATCTAGCAAGAGGGCTATCAATTTTTTATCATTTCAGAAAACGAGCTTTTGGTTTTATTGATCTTCTGTATAGTCCTATTGTTCTCAATTTCATTCAATTCTGATTTGATCTTAGTTATTTCCTTTATTCTGCAAGGTCTATAATTAATTTGTTCTTCCTCTTCCAGTTCCTTGAAATGGTTTATTAGTTTGTTGATTTGTGAGCTTTCTGTTTTTTGTATGTGATCATTTAATGCTATTAGTTTTTCTCTCAGGAATGCCTTTGCTGTATCCCATAGATTTTGATAACTCATGTTTCCATTATCCTTTAATTCAAGTTGTTTTTTTTTTATCTCCATCTGGAGCTCTTCCTTGACCCAGTAATCATTACGTGATAGATTGATTGATTTCCATGACTTTGTGAACCAGTGAGTGTTTCTGTTCAAATTGATCTCTATTCAATAAATGGTGCTGGGAAAACTGGATATACACATGCAGAAGATTGAAACTGGATCCCCAACTCTCACCTCTCAGAAAAATCAACTAACAATGAATAACAGACTTAAACCTAATGCACAAAACCTTAAGAATTCTGGAAGAAAATGTTGGGCACCTTCTTTTAAACATCGGCCTAGGTAAAGAATTTATGAAGAAGACCCCAAAGCAATCACAGCAGCAACAAAAATAAACAAATGGGACCTGAAGAAATTGAAAAGTTTCCACACAGCCAAGGAAACCATCATTAGGGGGACTAGACAACCTACAGAGTGGGAGAAAATATTTGCTTTCTACATATCCAATAACCAGCTGATAACAAGAAACTATATAGAACTTAATAAAATCAACAAGAAAAAATCAGGCAACCCCATCAATAAATGGGCAAAGGACATGAACAGAAACTTTTCAAAAGACATAATAATGGCCACCAAACATATAAAAAAAAGTGCTCAACATCTCTAATCATTAGGGAAATGCAAATCAAACTTACAATGAGATGTCACCTAACTCCAGTGAGAATGGCCTCTATCAAAAAGTCCCAAAACAACAAATGCTGGTGTGGATGTGGAGAGACTAGAACGCTCTTACACTGCTGGTGGTATTGCAAATTAGTACAAGCCCTGTGGAAAGTAACTGGGAGATACCTTAAAGAGTTAAAAATAGAAATACCATTTGATTCAGCAATGCTACTACTAGGCATTTATCCAAAGGAAAAAAAAAAGATAGTCCATAATAAAGACATTTGCACTCAAATGTTTATAACAGAACAATTTACAATTGCAACGATGTGAAACAGCCCAAATGCCCATCAATACATGAGTGGATTAATAAAATATGGTGTGTGTGTGGAAGGAAGACTACTAAACTACAAAAAACAGTGGTGATCTTATATTATCCTGGATAGAGCTTGAGCCCATCCTTTGAAGTGAGGTATCACAAGGATGGAAAAATAAGCACCACATGTACTCACCAACAAATTGGTACTAACACACTAAGGTGTTCACATGGTAGCAATACTCATTGTGTGCCAGTCAGGTGGCACACAGAGAAGTGTGGGGTGGAGGTGAGGTAAACCCATGGCTAATGGAAACAGGGCACACTATATGGGTGAAGGATATGCTTGTAGCCCTGCCATGGGCTAGACAAATGCATTTCATATCATCAAAATGCTTGCACCCCCATAAAATCTTGAATTAAAAAAAGAACAAAAAGCAACAGCAGTTTATAATTTTTTTATGGCAGAAAAGAATATACTCAGAGATAAAGTGGAAAAAATGAGTTTGAATAACTAAGAAACATATTATCAAGGCAGATATAATTGATATATACTGATTTCTATAGCTTGAAAACAGGAAATACACTTTACTTTTAATTGCCCTTGGCTTCATGATACTACACTATATACCTGGTCAATAAATTCCATACAGTCTAATTAACACAGACAATGTTCTCTGGCCAAAGTGCAATATAACCATAAGTTAATAAAACAATTTAAACCAAAACCCTACCAGCTGGAATTTAAAACTACTACTGATAAAAAAAAAAAGCAAAACTATGTTGAAATCTCCCCTGTAAAACTAAATCCATTTTAAAGAATATTTTACAAGTGAACAAAATATTGCATAAATTTATGGATTATTTCAATATAATAAAGAAAATTCATATTTTAAATACTTATAATAATTATCATACTAATTACAATAATGTAAAAAGAGAAAATGTATATAAATATATTGGAAATTCTATTTGAAAATTTGGGGAAAATGGTAAAATAAATCTAAGAAAAATAGACTGGAAAATTTCATAAAGATACAAATGAACATTACTAAGTTGTAAAAGTGAAAAATTTTTTCATTAAAAACCTAAGAAATGATAAAACTGATTTAGGGAACTTTAGTGAAAATAAAAGGGAGAAAGAATTATTTTTTTTGACAACTAATTTTTTTTTTATTTCATTATAGTTTGGGGGTACAAATATTGTTAGGATTACATATATTGGCCCTGCCAACCCTCCCCCTCCCCGCTGTGCTAGAGCTTCAAGCATGTAAATCCCCTGGAGGTGCGTGTCAAACCCATCATGTAAGTATACACTCTTCCCCTCCCCCCAATCTGCCCACCACCAGATAAAATATTTTTTTTTGACATTTTGGTTACTTTATATTTCTTTGCCTCTCCCTAAGAAGGGTTAGAGGTATTCTTTCCCCCCATCACAATGCTCATCATATACCTAGGATGTGGGTCTCCCCCCCGCCACGACTCCCTGATGCATACTACCACCATTTGAGCACCATAGTTTTAATCAGTCAGAAACAATTTGGTGGTGAGTAGATGTGGAGCCCATTTTCCTGGTCTTGTGTTGTCTCACTTTGGATAACAGGCTTAAGCTTCATCCGGGATAGCATAAACGGGGCTAATTCACTGTTGTTTCTTAGAATAGAGTAATATTCCATTGTGAGCATATACCAAATTTTAATTATCCATTCCTGAATTGACGGGCACTTGGGTTGTTTCCCAGACTTGCAATAGTGAATTATGCTGCAATAAAATTCGAGTGCAGATGTCTTTATAATAGAATGACTTATGCTCTTTTGGGTAGATGCCCAAAAATGCTATTGCAGGGTGTAATGCCATTTCTCTTTCTGTCTGTTTGAGGTACCTCCAACTTCTTCTCCACAAAGGCTGCACTAATTTGCAGACCCACCAGCAGTGTAAGAGTGTTCCTGTCTCTCCAGATCCTCACCAGCATTTGTTGTTTTGGGATTTTTTAATACAGGCCATTCTCGCTGGGATTAGGTGATATCTCATTGTGGTTTTGATTTGCATTTCTCTGATGATTAGAGATGTTGAGCTTTTTAATATGTTTGCAGGCCATTATTCTGTCTTCTTTGGAGAAGTTTCTGTTCATTTCTATTGCCCATTTCTTAATGGGGTTGTTTGATTTTTTCTTGTTAATCCTTTTAAGTTCTAGATAGATTCTTGTTATTAGACCTTTATCAGAAGTGTAGAGAGCAAATATTTTCTACCATTCTGCGGGTTGTCTATTTGCTCTGATGATAGTTTCCTTGGCTGTGCAGAAACTTTTTAATTTGATGAGATCCCATTTATTTATTTTTGCTGCTGCGGCAATTGCTTTGGGGGTCTTATTCAAAAATTCTTTGCCTACACCAATGTCTGTTAGGGTTTTCCCAACATCTTCTTCTGGGATTCTTAAGGTTTCATGCCTTAGGTTTAAATCTGTTAGCCATCTTGAGTGAATTTTTCTGAGAGATGAGAGGTAGGGATCCAGGTTCAATCTTCTGCATGAAGCGAACCAGTTTTCCCAGCACCATTTATTGAAGAGAGATTCTCTTCCCCATTGTATATTTTTGTCTATTTATCAAAGATTTGGTTACCATATACTGAGGGTTTCATCTCAGGTATCTCAGATCTATTCCAGATATTGATGCTTCTGTTCCTTTGCCAGTAACAGGCTGATTTAACTATTATTGCTTTGTAGTATAGCTTGAAGTCAGGAAGACTGATGCCTCCCAGTTTGTTCTTTTTACTTAAAATTGCTTTGGCTATACGAGGTTTCTTCTGTTTCCATACAAAGTGAAGAGTTATTTTTTCTGGTTCTGTAAAGAATGTTGAGGTATTTCGATGGGGATTGCATTAATTCTGTAGAACACTTTCGGTAATATTGACATTTTAACAATATTGATTCTACCAATCCATGAACAAGGTAGATTTTTCCATCTGTTTAAGTCATCTGCAATTTCTTTTTTTAGTAGTTCGTAGTTCCCCTTGTATACATTTTTCATATCTTTCGTTAAGTGTACTCCTAAATATTTAATTTTCTTTGGGGCTTTAGTAAAGTGTACTGTGTTTTCTTTTCTTTTTTTTTTTTTTTTTCATGTACTGTGTTTTCATTTGAGTTTCTGCTTGATGGTTCTTGGCATATATGAAGGCTTCTGATTTGTGTATATTGATTTTTTAGCATAAAATTTTAGCAAATTCATTTATTAAATCTAGGAGTCTCTTGGATGAGTCCATGCGGTTTTCTAAGTATAATATCATATCATCAGCGAAGAGGGAGAGTTTGGTCTCATCAGCCCCTATTTGCATACACTTAATACCCCTCCCTTGCCTGATTGGTATAGCTAGGACTTCGAGCACTATGTTGAATAGAAGAGGAGATAGCAGACATCCTTGTCTAGTTCCAGTTCGAAGTGGGAATGATTTCAATTTTTCCCCATTTAGAATGATATTATCAGTGTTTTTGTCATATATGGAATTGATAATTTTAAGGTATGAGCTGTCTATGCCTATTTTCTTAAGGGTTTTTATCATAAAAGTGTGTTGGACTTTGTCAAATGATTTTCTGCATCTATTGACAGAGTCATATGGTCTTTGTTTTTGATTTTATTTATGAAGTGAATGGCATTTATAGCCTTGCATATGTTGAACCAACTTGCATATGTTGAACCAACCTTGCATCCCTGGAATAAAGCCCACCTGGTCATTATTTTTTTAATGTGCTGCTGAATTCTATTTGCTAAAATTTTATTTAGGATTTTTGCATCCTATATTCATGAGTGATATCGGTCTGTAATTTTCTTTTATTGTTGCGTCCTTTCCTGGCTTTGGTATCAAGGTGATATTCACTTCGTAGAATGAGTTAGGAAGGATACCATCCTTCTCAATGGTATGGAATAGTTTCTGTAGTATAGGTATGAGTTCATCTTTCTATGTTTGGTAGAACTCTGAAATGTAGCCATCGGGCCCAGGACTTTTCCGTTTGGGGAGGTTTTTAATTACTGCTTCAATTTCTGAGCTTGAGATTAGTCTACTCAGGAATTCTCTTACCTCCTGGGTGAACTTAAGGAGGTTGTATGAATCCAGGAATTTGTCCATTCCATCTTCATTCTGTTGTTTTTGGGATATAGATTTTTATATTAATCAAATATAATGTTTTGAATTTCTTTGGTGTCTGTTGTGATCTCTCTTTTTCATTTCTTATTGAGTTTATTAGAGTCCTTTCCCTTTGAATCCTTGTCAGTCTAGCAAGAGGGACATCATTTTTTTTATCTTTTCGAAGAACCAGCTTCTGGTTTTGTTACTCTTTAGTATAGTTTTCTTGTTCTCCCTTTCATTAAGTTCTGCTTTGATCTTCGTTATTTCTTTTACTCTACTTGGATTGGAAATTGTTTGCTCTTCTTTTTCCAATTCTTTGAGCCTATTTGTTATGTTGTTAGTATCTAAACTTTCTATTTTTTCAATGTGAACGTTGTTTGCCATTAGTGTTCCTCTGAGGTATGCTTTAGGTGTATCCCACAGGTTTTGGTATCAAATATCACCGTTATCATTCAGTTCAAAGAAACTCTTGATTTCCCTCTGAATTTCTTCCTGGACCCAATAATTTTTTAATAATAGATTGTTTTGTTTCCATGTTTTTGTGAGGTTTTGAGTGCTACTATAGGAATTGAACTGTAATTTTATGCCACCATGGTCGGAAAAGATACAAGGTATAGTATCTATTTTCTTGAATTTTTTCAGATCTCATTTGGGGACTAGGATGTAATCAGTTTTGGAGAAGGATCCATGGGCTGCTGAGAAGAATGTAAATTCAGCTTTATTTGGATGGAATGTTCTGTAGAGATCTGTCAGACCTTTTTGATCAAGGGCTCTGTTCAGTTCCATTATATCTTTGCTTATTTTCTTTTTGGAGGATCTATCCACATCATTCAGTGGAGATTTGAAGTGTCCTGCTACTATGGTAGTGTTGTGTAACATGGTGTTTAGATTAGATAATGTTTGCTTTATGTAATTTGGTGCTCCTGTATTGGGAGCATATATATTTAGAATTGTTAAGTCTTCTTGTTGGAACTTCCATTTCACCAATATAAAATGGCCCTGTTTATCCTTTTTTACTTTTGCTATTTGAAAGCCTATTTTATCTGCAAATAGTGTAGCTATTCCAGCTTTCTTTTGACTTCCATTTGACTGGATGATAATTTTCCATCCCTTGACCTTCAGCCGGAAGGCATCTTTGTGGGTTAGATGTCTTTCCTGTAGACAACAAATACTAGTCTTGTGGATTTTTATCCACTCTGCCAGTCTATGTCTCTTCAAAGGACTGTGTAAGCCATTTACATTTATTGAAAGGAAAGAAATTGGAAGAAGATTACCATTTATATTTTTGCTTTGTCTTACTCCTTGAGCCATCATGTAGTTCGAGGCATAGACTTTAAATCTTAGATGATTTTACTTTGTAGAATGTTTATTTCCCTGTTCATTTATAAATGCAGGTCTGAGACATTCCTATAGAGCTTGTCTGGTCTTTGCAAATTCCTTCAGTGATTGCTTGTTTAAGAAGGACTTCATTTCTCCCTCATAGATGAAACTTAACTTTGCTGGATAAAGAATTCTGGGTTGGGCTTTGTTCTGTTTTAGCAGGTTAAGGATACGGACCCAATCCCTCCTGGCTTGTAAGGTTTCAGATGAGAATTCTGCTGTTATTCTGATAGGTTTTCCTTCATAGCTTAATTGTTGTTTTTGCTTCACTGAACGGAGTGTTGCTTCTTTCACGTTTACTTTGCTCAACCTAATGACCACATGATGAGGTGATTGCCTTTTCATATTGAGTCTCCCAGGAGTTCTCTGAGCTTCTTGTATTTGGATATCAAGATTTCTGGACAAGCCCAGCATATTTTCCTCGGGTATTCTGTGAAATAAGTTTTCCATCCCATGAGATTGTTCTTCTTCCCCTTCCAGAATCCTGATCACCCTAAAGTTCGGCTTTTTTACGTAATCCCACAATTCTTATAAGCTTTGGTCTTGTGTCTTGTTTCTGTGTTACCTCTCTTCCTCTGATTTGTTTAGGGCATAGGTGCAATCTTCGAGCTCTGAGATTCTTTCCTCTGCATGGTCCATCCTGTTCTTGATGCTTTCTACTGTATTATGGAGATCGTTGATTGTTTCCTTCATTGCCAAAATTTCTGATTGGTTCTTATGTATAATTTCAATTTCTTTGGAGAATTTTTCATTCATTTCCTGGATTGTTCTTGGGTTCTGTTTATGTTGTGATTCTATTTTCTGTTCAATTCTGTTGAGTTTTCTGACAATCCATATTAGAAGTTCTTTCTCTCTCAGTTTAATCATATCATGTAAGTTGGTGTCAGTTGATGGAGGTCGAGTATTATCTTTTGGGGGTGACTTTTCTCTCTGCTAGTTCATGTTTGCTGTAATTTTCTGCTGGTTCTTTCTCATCTGGGAGTTCTGTTGAGGACCGGAGGTGTTGGAACTGGGTATTCTCCAAAATTCTGGGATTCCTAAGGATTGATCTATGGCAGAGCTAGGAGTATGTGGTCTGGTCCTGTAACGTCTTAGAGGAGTTTCAGTTAGTTGGATAATCTTTGATCTAATGTCTTCGCCTTATGTCTATTAAGATTAATAGGTTTATTCACCTTGCTTTGAGATTCAGGTGTTAGATAACTCTTGTGGGCACGGGATCATTCTCAACTCCTAGGTTGAATATGTAGGTGCTTTGATAAGTTCTGAGATTATGCTGACTTTCATTTCCTGAGGACTCAGAGAGTCACAAATCAAATTGAGACCTGCCACTTGGCTTATTGCCTGCCATGATGAGATCAGTTCCCTCTGCACGAAATCCTAGAGGGTTGGTCACCACTGAGGGTATTTTTTGGCTCCGTCAATTCTCAGCTTGGACAACAAACTCCCTCACTCCTCTGTATTTCCTTGGAGTGGAGCTTACCCTATGGTTGTAGGCACCAGTTAACAGGCCACAGTAAAGAGGTAGACAGGAGACTCAGTTTAATAGACTGTCCTGATTGGCTATTAGATCTGCCTTTCTGTGGCCTGCACCAGTGGGAAGGTGGAAGCGAAGCAGAGGTGACAATCTTGGCATCCGGATTTTGGATTGAACTGCCTCTTTCTCAACACTGCCCAGAGGTGGAGTTAGATCCTATAGTGCGAAGCCCCCAGACTCAAGTCATAGGAGAGTGTGGTCTATATTAACATCAGGCAAAGTAGTTATATTGGTTTTATTTAATATATTGCTGCTGTAACAAATTATCACAGATTTACTGGCCTAAAACAACATAAATTTATTTTCTTAAAGTTTGTAGATTGATATAGGCTAAACTCAAGTGTAGGTATGACTGTTCATTTCTGTAGTCTCCAGGTGAGAATCTATTTCCTTGACTTCTCCTGCTTCTAGAGGTCAGGCATATTCCTTGACTAACCTTCTTCCATTCTCAAAACCAGCAACTTTGCTTTCCTCTGATCCTTCTTCCATAGTCACATCTCCCTGTGACTCTGACCTCACTAGGGAAAGGTTCTCCAGTGTTAAGGACTCCTCTGACAAGATTGAGCCCACACTGATAATCCAGAACAATTTCTTCATCACAAAGTCCTGAACTTAATTGCTCTTGCAATGGCTCCTTTGCCATGTAACATATTCACAATTTCTTATAATTAGGAAATGAACATTAACTATTAATACTGTTAATGATTAAATAGGGACATGTCATAAAATCAAAGAGGTTAATTCATTAGGAACCCATAACAGCCATACATGTGTATGTACTTAATAACAGGGAGGAATGAAGCAAACACTGAGTAACTGAAATCAAGGGAGGAATAGACAAATCCAGAAACACAGTGAGAGATTTTAACACCCATGTCTCAGGGATTGACAGAACAACTAGGTAAAAAATCATTAAGATTATATAAGTTATGAACAGCACTATTGATAACCCTAACCTAATTCATATTTATAGACCAGTACATTCAAACTACAGAGTAGAAATACTTTTAAATGAAATGTTCAATATTCACTGAAATAGACCACCCCTTAGGCCATAAAATAAGTATTAATAAATTTCAAGATGGCAATCTTACAGAATATATTTTCTGATTACAAAGAAAACTATTAGAAACCAACAAGAATATATTTGTAAAAGACTCAAATATTTGAGAATTTATAAGCTTTTAAAAACTCATTTTTCGAAGAAGAAATCACAAGAGAAATGAGAAAATGTTTTCAACTGTCTAATAATTAAAATATAGCATTTCAAGAATTATGAAATACAGCAAAAGTGCTTAAGGAAATGTAGGTCTTTAAATGATCATTAGAAAAAGTGAAAGATTTTAAAAAAGATCAAAATTTCCACCATAAAACCTAAGTAAAAAAGAAAAAAATAATCATAAAGATATGAAATATAGGGCATAAAAATAAGAGCAGAAATTAATGAAATATGAAAGATAAAATGATATAGAATAACAACAAAGTCCAAAGTTTATTCTGTGAGAATATGAATAAGATACATATCCTCTAACAGTGTGGCTCAAGAAAAACATTACTAAAAATACCAGCTTTCAAAATGAAGAATGAAAGGGTGAGTATGTATTCACATACTACAAATACTAAAAAGGTCATAAGAGAATATGAAGAACAATTTAATGTCAATAAATTACACAACAGAAACACAACAGGTAAATTATTTGAAATGAATATAAAAATAGATAAAAGATAAAATAGAATATATTAATATCTCTATATTTTTACAGTAATTTATTTCATAATTAAAGACCTTATCATAAAAAAAAGTCCCAGCCCAGGTAATTTCACTAGTAAATTCTGTCAAAACATTTAAGATACACATAATACCAATTCCATGCAAACTGTTTTTCAGAAAATAGAGAAAAATGGAAGACTTCACTATTTATTTAATGTGACCAGAATATCCCTGAGCAGCAAAAGATACAAGAAAGGAAAATTACTGACCAATATTTTAAGACAGATCGATCATATTACTGACCAGTATCTCTTATGACCATAGATGTAATAAATACTTAAGGAAAATGAGCAAGTCAAATACTACTAAATATAAAAAGGTTAATATACAATGACCATGTAGAAAAAAATCATCTATCCACAAATTTCTTGCACAAGAATGTCCATGGCAGTTTAATTCATGGCATTCCAGAACTAGAAATAACCCAAACATCCATCAATAGAAGAATGGATATAAAAATTATAGCATATTCATAAAATTGAACTCTATTCAGCAATACAAATTATGAACTATAAAAACACAACAATATGGATCATTTTTAAAAGCATTATGGTGAAAGACAGAAGACTGGCCCAAAAGAGAATCTACTAAATGATTCAAATGTGTGTGAAGTTCTGTAACAAGCAAATCCATGCTATGGTCATAACAAGTACAATGTTTGCTTATAGGGAGGGGGATATGTAGGAACTTTCTAGATCTTTATTACATTGGTGGTTGCGTGTATATATATTTTTCAAAACTCATCAAATTTTGCACTTAGCACCTATGTGTTTCACTGCTTGTACATTTTACCTTAATTAAGTCAAATTTATAGATCTAGAACTCTGGGATGTGATCTAGGTTGAAAATTTGCAAGATGTACACACTTTTATCATAGTTGAAAACATGAGCTCACCCAGGAGTATGCAGAGTAAGAGGAAATGGTGGCTGAGGATGAAGCCCTGGAGAAGACAAATATTTAGAGATGGTGGAAGAAGTGGTATCTTTACAAAAGGACCAAGAACAAAAGTGCTAACCATAGATGAAAGAAAAGGATAAATCAGACCATATTAAAATGAAGAAATTCTCTTTATCAAAAGACATCATTAAGAGAGGGAAAAGGAGCCCATAGAGAGGGACAGGATTAGGTAGGTAGATAAATAGATGATCAATAGATAGATGAAGGATAGATGGGTAGATAGATAGGTAGATAATAGGTAGATAGAATGCTATCAAATTTTTATATGCAGAACATATAAAGAACTAAAATCAATAAAAAGGACAGATAACCCAACAAAAAAGATTTAAGAACAAAAGGCATGTCATAAAATTGGCTTTCCAAATCACCAACATGTGGAAAGGTACTCAACTCTATTAGTCATGAAGAAAATATAATATAAATTAAAATCACAATGCAAATCACTTGTACACACCAGAATGAATTTAACAAATTGGTATTGGTGAGGACCTATAGCAACTAGAACCAGAACTTTCATACATTTCTTGTGGGATTGTAAATCGGTCCAAATTGTTGGTGAACTATATATCAGTATTTACTAAAGGTGAACATACACCTACTCGGTTCCACTCTTGGAGACATGCTAAGTGGAAATATGTACATATATTCATGAAGAGACTTGTATTAGAATACCTATAATAGCACTGTTCAAACTGGAAACTATCCTAGTGCCCATCAACAGTAAAGTGGGTAATTACATTGTGGTATATTTTCATTTGAATAATATGCAGTGATGAGAATCATATTTGAATCAAAATGTGAATGAATCTTATAAACAAAATGAGCAAACAAAGACTGACAGAGAGGATGAGTACTGCTGGTTTCAACTAGACAAAGCATAAAAGCAGACACAGAGATCTGTGCTGTTAGATACAGCAGGATAAGGCTGTTAGATAAGGCAGGATAGTGGGCACCCTTAGGGGAGGTGGTTACTGGCTGAAAGGGGCATTGGGGGACATGTGAGCTGTTGGTCATGTTCCACATCTTCATCTGAGTGCTATCTCATAGCTGTGTTCAGTTTCTGAATATTCATCTAGATCTGCACTTAGGAAACACACACTTTGCTGTATGTGTGTTAGACTTCAAAGGTTTAAGAAGTGACTGGAAAAGTGCAGTGTGAAAGTCAGTGGGGAGCTAACAGGAGCCACTTATTTTAGAGAGATGGCCAAATGTATATACATTAACTATGTATACACATTAACTATGAATCATTAAATTTAATTATGTTGCTGAGTCTACATGTGTACACTCAATGGTAAATTAAAGTCATGCAAATCCATGAATTGCAGCAGGAAAAGCCTCACTGAGGAAAGGGAAGGAGTGAGAATCTTAGCTGTAACAGGTGCTCTGCCTCGTTACCTAATGTACTCATCAGAAGGTGGAATCGCTCTGCCCATTATATAGGTAAGGCAACGGGGTTTGCAGAAATGAAGTGTTTTGGAAAGGCTCATGGAGGCTGTTGAGTGATGAGACCAACATGTGATCCTGGGTATGACATCATTTCCTATTCTTGATTCATTCTCCTAAACAACCTCCCTCAAGGTGAGAAAAAAAAAAAAAAGGACTTCATTGGTTATTTTGTTTAGTGAAAATATCCAAACACTTAGACATATAAATCAAATGAGTGTGTTTCCTTAATAGGACACTAAAAATGTGGAATATTGAAGTAAACTAGTTATATTACTTCAAATAAGGCATTTTCAGCCATTTTAAGACATTTTTATTAATATTATTGTAATTGATTAATCACAGTTGTATTCATTTATGGAGTACAATGTGATGTTTTGATCTATGTACGCAATGTGGAATGATTAGATTAAGCTAATTAACACATTTGTCACCTGACTTATCATTTTTTGTCATGAGACATTTGACATTTACTCTTAGTTATTTTGAAATATATACACATCATTATTAACTCTAGTCACCTTGCTGTGCAATATATCCCAAAAACTTATTCCTCCTAACAGAAACTTTGTACCCTTTGACCAACATCTCCTCATCCCCATCACCTCTGCAGCCTCTGGAAAATACCATTCTACTCTCTACTTGTAAGACTTGGAATTTTTTATATTCCACATATAAGCAAGATGAAGAAGTATTTATCTTTCTGTGTCTGGCTTGTTTCACTAAGCACGTCCTCCAGGTTCATCTATGTTGTTGCAAATGATACAATTTTCTTCTTTTTAAAGGCTAAATAGTATTCCATTGTTACATATAGCACATTTTCTTTATTCATTCATCTGTTGCTAAACATTTAGGTTGATTCCATATCTTGGCTATTATGGAATAATGCTTCAATGAGCATAGGAATGCAAATATCTCTTTGACATAATGATTTCAGTACCTTTGGATATATTCCCAGAAGTGGGATTGCTGGATCATATGGTAGTTCTATTTTTAGTTTTCAAACTAAAAAAAAATTCTGCACAAAAAAAGAAATAATTAACAGAGCAAAGAGACAACCCACAGACTGGGAAAAATATTTGGAACCATACATCTGATAAGGGGTTAATATCCAAAATATATAATGGACTCAACCCAATAGCAAGACAACAAATAATCCTATTAAAAAATGGGCAAAGGTTCCGAACAGACATGTCTCAAAAAGAGACATACAAATGGACAAAAGGGTCATGAAAAATGCTCAGCATCACTAATCATTAGGGAAATGCAAATTATAATGAGATATCACTTTATACCTGTTAGAATGGGTTTTTCAAAAGGATGAAAGATACCTTTTGGCAAGGATGCAGAGAAAAGTGGAACCTTGTACACTGTTGGTGTGAATGTAAATAAGTACAGCCATCCTGGAAAACAATATGGTGTTTCCTCCAAAGACTCAAAATAGAACTGTCTTAAAAAATTTTAGAGAAATTGTTTTTTTTCTTTTCACAGTCATTTTATTTTTTATTTATTTCAGCATATTATGGGGGTACAAATGATTATGTTACATATATTGCCTTTGCCCCACCTGAGTCAGAGCTTCAAGTGAGTCTATCCCCCAGACAGTGTGCACTCGTTAGGTGTGAATATACACGTCCTTCGTCTCCCCTCCCACCTGCCTGATACCTGATGAATGTTACTACTATATGTGCACATAAGTTGATCAGTCAACACCAATTTGATGGTGATTACATGCAGTGCTTGTTTTTGCATTCTTGTGATACTTCACTTTGTAGAATGGGCTCCAGCTCCATCCAGGATAATACAAGAGGTGCTAGATCACCATTGTTTTTTTGTGGCTGAGTAGAACTCCATGGTATACAGATATCACATTTCATTAATCTACTGGTGAATTGATGGGCACTTGGGATATGTCCACATTTTTGCAATTGTGAATTGTGCTGCTATGAACATTCTAGTGCAGATGTCTTTTATATAGAATGTCTTTTTTTCCTTTGAGTAGATGCCCAGTAATGGGGTTGCTGGATCAAATGGTAGTTCTACTTGTAGCTCATTGAGGTATCTCTATAGTACTTTCCACAGAGGTTGAACTAGTTTGCAGTCCCACCAGCAGTGTATGAGTGTTCCTATCTCTCTGCATCCACACCAGCATTTATTGTTTCTATCATATTCTGAGAAAAAAATCACAAAGCAGTTTACATATACTTGCTTATCTTATATATTTTTTCACACAAAAATAGATTTTTCTGATACAATTAGCTGGATAATATATTCTTTTTCAGGTTGTTATATTCAACCTAAATAATAATTTATATCCTAACATAAAGTACCTCCTAACCAGTAAACCCTATATATCTCTCAGATATATATATATATACACATATATCTATATATATCTATATATATCTGAGAACTAGAGAACTACATGATATTTTTTAAAATACTGTTGCTTAGTCCCAACTTAAGCTATTCTGACTGAATTTCAGGAAGGTGAGCGGAGAGCCTGGTTTGAGGACTGCTAGTTTGTGTGCTGAGGGAGAGGACACTGAGACTCCCTCAGTCGTTAGCTCATTCACGAACACCTTGTCAGGTGTGTGTAACACTGAGGTAGGTATGTTGTCCCCACATACCCTGTTCTAGGTCACCCCAAAGCCACGGTCTTTCCATGCTACATTCTTTCTTTCTCATGTTTAGCTCCCCTCATGTGAAGTTCGCCCCTCCCAGCACAACGCGGTGACACCTGTCCCCACTCCGCTGCTGCGTGCGGGCTGTGCAGGTGGTTCATCGCGACCCGCACGCAGGGAAACGCACAGCCTTCGCACGCCAGACCCTTTCTCTTCCAAGGAAAGGAGGATTCCATAATGGGGTAATTAAGTAAAACTCAGAAAATACATTGAATATAATAAATATTCAGCACTATGCAGACGTGCCTATGACTGAAGCGAAGCTCTACTCACAACTGGGTAATAACGGTACAGACCAGGGCAGGAAAGGAACAACAAGAAGGGTGTTTCCCGGGGTTCAATAATGGGGGTGAATTATTTCTATTCGTACATTTAAATTTTTTAACCTCTAGAGATCGAACTTCCTCACGTCCAAAGCCGCATTCTGCATTTCATATTCCTTACAAAAGCTAACACCCAAATTAAGCCAATATTAACACTAAAAGAATCTTTATCATCGGGCAGAACATTTTAAAGTAGAATAATACTTAAAAGTTATATCACAGTCCTCCCTCAGTCTCTGCTGGGGTAAGTTCAGAGTGGAGTAAAATCATCCCTTGGGGTGGGGGGCGGGGGTGAGAGAAATGTCCCTGAGTAGCAAAGCCGGGTGAATTAAAATCAGGGCTCCGGGGGCCAGCCGGTAGCTGCTCAGCTGCGGGTCCCATAGTTAGACCCTGATCCCCCAGGTGCCTGGAGAGGGGGGAGGGGCGGCCCTGGCGCGAGGCCGGGTGTCCACGGTGGACCCTGCACCAGACACGGTCCCCGGACCCCGACCGGTCACCAGCTGGCGCCCCTGCCGGTGCCCTGCGCCCCGCGGTGCCAAACCTGCCCGGCCCCATCAGGGCTGGCCCGCTGCGGCCTCGGGGGAAGGAAGAAAGCGCGGGGCGTCCAGGAGGGAATTGGTGACTCCGTGCTTAAGGACCACGTCCGCGGCGACAGCGAGGCCAACTTTACACACGGCTAGTGCACTTGCTCTGAAAAATCCTGTCTTGAGCGTCGTTGAACGAGTTAGCTTTCCGTCTTTCCTTGGGACGAAGGCGAGTGAAACGCTGAATCTAACCTCCGCGTTCTTCTTTGGCACTTGTTTCCCAAGCAAGGCGTGTTTACAGCTGACATTTCCCCAAATCTGTCCGATTCTGCTCGCTGCGGGTGGAGTTCGGCGATGCCACGTTGCCTTGGCGGAGAAGCTGCGCGGTGGCCGGTGCGCAAACCCTGCGGGGAACACGTGCAGGATAAAAGCGGGCTGTCCACACCTGCGCTCTTCAGCTCCGCCTTCCTTGCTCTGAGAATTAGAAAACCAAGAAGGTTTTGATGTTTTGCGTGGCGCCGCCCGAGGTAGAAACCAAGGTGAACATGAGGAGAGGAGGTAGCGTGTCGCTTTTGGCAGATGCTAATTCATCGTGTCTGGTGCTGTCAGAGAACATAGCTGCGCGGCTGGAGGCAGGTGTGCCAGCAATGAAGCGGAGTCCCGGAGGGGAAAAGATGTTTACATCATCCAAACCATTTCACCAGGATGCGAACACCGCCGCCACGGAGCTCCCGATGATGGGGTGCGCGCGTGGGAGCTCCTGTGCGGGAGCACCGTCGCAGGATCCCCCACTTTCCTTGCAGCAGAAGTGCCAGATGGGAAAGAGAGGCTCCAAGGTCTCCCCGTCGCTGGCCTCCGTGGTGTGCAGAGCTCGTCCAGCTCTTCGTATTACTATGGATTTACACCAGAAGGAAACCGAGGGCTTCTTCAGTGTTCCTGTTGGTAATTTAAGAGCATCACCCCTCACATCACAGAGCTCTGCGGTGGCAATGCAAGGCTGGCCCGGCTGACTGAGGAGCCTGCCGTTGATGAGCGGGTGATCACCAGCACAATTCCATGCGAAGTCCAGAAACCCCAGTGCTCCAGGATTAAAACTGTGGATCTCAGCACGATCCTTTCAGAAGCAATCCGCCCGACTCACAGTGCGGAGTCCAGGTCCTGCTTTTTCAGAGACATGGGTTTGGATGACTGAACAGCTCTCGGTTTTTAAACCTCGCAAGGGCCAAGCTGGAAACGCGAGAACGCGCTGCTAGAGCCCCCGCTGCGGGCTGGTCCACAGGAGCCGGTGTTCTGTCCCTCCCTGCCCCGCGCCCTTTCTTCTTGTCCATGCCTATGAAGACAGACCTGCTTTTTATCTCGGTTTGGGTGTATGTGGGTTTTGGGAGAAAGTTTTATAAAATAAATACTTTAATATCTTCTTAAATAAAATAAGATTTAGCTATTTTAGTTTAACTATTTAAAATATAACTTGCAATAACATTTTTAAGCTCACAAACAGCCTTTTGCCAAAGTTGCTTGAGCCAAATGCTTTAAAAAGTTAAAATAAAATGATCCACTGTGTGATACCTGTGATTGAAAAGCCAAAAAAATTATACTGTAGAATGCATAAAATTATGTTTTTAGAAATGCTTTCATAGACAAGCCTATGGAATATGTGATTGTATTTATTTTCTGCATCTAAGGAAGGAATAAAACCCTGTGTTTGTGTATGTCATTTAAAGCTTTGTGTTTTGGCAACTGTTTTATAACTAAAATAAAATGAAAGCTGAATATGAACAAAAAAAGGAAAGAAGAGTCTCTGCCTCTAAGGTCAGATCCCCACGCACGCTTTGGCCTGTTCCTGTCCCTTGTTCTCCTAGATCTTTCTCTTCTTTGTGAGCTTCAGTCTTCCCCTGAACAGGCATCTCCTCTGCCTACAAATATGCAGGCATCACATTCTACATGTAAATGCTGAGTCACAGGGTCCAATGTTTGCTTAGAGTCACCTCAGGCAAAAGTAATGCTAAAGCTTATTAGCGGCTGCCCAGGAATATTCTCCTTACAGGAGAAGTCTTAGCCATTGCAGCATTTCCCCAAATTCCCTACCATTCTTCCTCAATGTTTGTATACTCAGCAGTTACTCCAAATTTCTTGGACCCACCCCAAATACTCTCCCTGAAACATTCCTTTCCTCCTCCGGTGCCAGCAACACTTCAGCCCCAGGGCTCCCAGGACTCCACCTTGGATGAGGATGAGATGGCCCCTCCTTCCCAGTCTCCCTTTTTAACTCATGGGTGGAGGAGCTATGAGATGTCTGCAGTGTTTCTTTCCCTCCTTGCCTTCCATGTGATTCCCATGGCGAATGATGGTTTGAAGAATTAAATTCTCCACTTCCTTTCATAAGCAGCTACCCTCAAACTTTCTACCAGTCTGTCACTGTCCAGCGCTATCTCTCCAACTGGAACTTCGTGTCCCTTGCCATCTGAACCCCTTCCCAGCACCCACCGCATGCTCTACCACAGCTCCCTTTCCCCGCTCGCCTGCAGCATGTCCTTCCCAGTCAGCCTTCTCACTGAACGATTTCTCTGCAGCCTCTTCATGCTACTGCAATATATAGTTTGCCCTCTTGGCTTCTGGGATACTGAGTTCTATTGGTCTTTTTTCCTTTTCTGACATTTTTGTCAAAAATTCTTCTCCCATTTCTGGTTCCCCTTCCTTCCTCTTCTTAATTCCTGAATATAAAAACCCCAAAGAGTTGCATTTTCCTCACACACACACATAGCTCCAATGTCTGCACAATTAATTAACATTTTTTTTAAAATAACTTCTTTTTTTTTTTTTTTGTCTCTACCTGATTTCTGTTCCCAAGTTTCAGTCTCGTAACTCCACCAATGGATGAGCACCTGGCTGTTGTGTCTCTCCAGCACTGCAAAATCAACGTGATAAACTCGAGTGCACCCTCTTCTCGCACCTCTGTCCTTTCTTCTCTGCCCCCGTTTTCTACTTGGCAGCATCATTTCAATCAACCAGATCTGGGCACTTTCTGATGCCTCCCTGTTTCCTCCAAGTGTTTGATCAGTCACAGTGCCATGATGCCTCAATCTTAGCATTTCCCCTGTTGCCTCAGTTTTTGCTTGTGACCCTCCTGTGGCTCCTCATTTCATCTTACCAGACTTGTGAAATCTTAAAATCAGCCTCCACACTTAAAATCCTTAGTTGTTCTGTTTCTTGTTGCCACTTTAATAATTTAATATTTCTTTATAGCAGTTCTAATCACATTGCTCCTTGGCTCTACACCTTTGTGGTGGGTCGGGTACCCTGGGCTCTGCGATGGAGTTCAGTGTGGGGCTATCTACTGGAGACTGCCCGTAGGGTCAGGACCATGGACAGATGCGGGGAGAGGCAAGACAGAGTGAGGAGGAGTCAAGATGCAACATCGGCCCAACACCAGCCTTGGCCAACCCTGGAGCTCTGAATCTAGCATGGCCCTTAAGAATTGTCTCCCACTGGGCTGAGATGACCAGATGATGCCCACCCTGGTCAGTCACTGACGTGGTGCCAGGAGTCCCCTGCAGCTGAGGTGATCCTGGAAGGGGCTGCAGCTGGAGGCTCTGTCCACTCCCTCCTGACATACTTTTCATTGAAGGGCTATCTGGACCATTCATCACAGTGGACCCCAGAGTTCTCAATGGCTCCATATTATGCACAGACTATGATTCAAGCTTCTTTTCCTGAAATTCACGAGCACTCTGGCCTTATACAAATGCCCTTCCAGGTTCCGTTTCCCAAGGCTCTGTTTGTAAAGCCTTTGCTACCTTTGTTTTGAGTTATTCAGCATTCCTTCTATGTGACATATACTTTTTCATCCCTGTGATTTTCTCATGATTGCCCAGCTTGCAAAAACTCTCTATTCATTCATTTCATTATCTCAAAATCACTGCATCTTTCAAAGTTCAGCTCGCATGACCTTCTGTCTAAATTCCTCCCTGATATTCCCAGCTTAAAATAGTTTCTCCTTCCTCTTCTCTCCAGTTAACACTTGTATGTACCTTAGTAAAGTAATAATAACAAGATAGGTGCCCATTGTGCTTACTACCATTATTACTGTTGTCATTGCTATTGCAATTTAAGAGGGTCCTTTTGTTTCCCATGATGCACTTAGTGCTAATCAGTTTCTAGCCTCACAACAGTTATTGACTGATGCCCTATTTCTCTGATGAGTTCAAAAGCTTCTGTGTGTGGCCTGACATAACTTTGCATGCTCAGTAGGACCCAGCTTGGCTTATAGGAGCCAATGAATGGTAGTTTTCTGAATGACTAAGTGTGTAAATAAATGTTATCCAATAATGTATCACAATATGGACGTCTCTTCTGTGTTGCTATTGGCCTGGCCAAAATAACCCTTGCTGACTTACTGAGAATCTCTAAGGATGTGTGACAGAATGTCACATGTTAATTTTATAATTTCCCAAAGCATCATACACTTTCATCACAACATTCAAAGAAACAACCATATTCTTAGAAATAAAATTTGAATGTGCTTAAATGAGTAACACCTTTGTCAGTAGGAAGCATACATGATCCAATATACACCTAAGTTTTTCTTGCTGCTGTCCTGTGTGCCCTGAGACAATGAGGACAGAAAATTGGGGAGTATATACATGTGAAAACAGATGTACATTAATTGCAGAGGCTAGAATCTTTCTGGTTTAATAAGTTGAAATATCCTTTCAACTTTTAATATTTAAATCCTACTGATCTTGCTTAGAAGATCTTTTGAGTTTCCTTGAAGGAACAAAGCAACAGCTCAGTTTCTTGAGCACAAAGAACACATTTGATTTTAGAAAGCTTGTTTTACTCTTTATTCTTCAACCTGCAAACTCTTGGGCTTTTCCTCTGAGAAAGAGAGCTGAGAACATACTACGTAAAGATATTAAGATGATTAAGTAATGAGGAAGCATGTGGGGTGAGGAGGGTGGATGAAAAATAAGCTGGAAGAGGGATATGTTCTAAGTTAGCATTAGTAAGTTTGTACCTTGAAGTGAAAAATAGCATGCATCAATTATGCATGCATAATATTATTGTAGCAATAAGCTTATTCAAGTTTATACCATTGTAAAATGTAATAAATAGCTTATTTTTATGTGGGAAGAAATTCAGCATTTCACAAGGTACAAAATATCTTTCAAATCTCCTTTCACCTTATAGAATTTTCCTTCATGCTTACAAGAAAAAGATGGCTTTCCCTCGACCAGTTCTTGCTTTCAAGTTTCCTTTAAAAAGATTCTTTCTGCAATTTTGATGAATCAAATAAGATGTTGAACATTTTCTCAGAAGAACAGGAAATCCTGGTAATAATAGATCAGTAGAACAGCTTGAGTGCACCTTTATCATTTAATGAATCCTTAGGGGAAAAAAAGAAGAAAAAAAATATCTAAATTTAATTTAATCAATACCCAAAGCATAATTTGCTATTGCTCTTAAATGTCACAAACTATTTTATAAAGATTTATTTTAAAAATCACTTCATGTTGTTTTCAAATAGTCAAAAATGTTAGTAATTTACAACTTCCTCTCTTCTTTAACAGTTGAGTGTTTAAAATAGCTACAATTAATGGGATGATTAGGAAAGGGAAGGAAAGGGAAGACTTGCAGAGTCAAGTCATGCCACAATCAAGGTTGTAGGCGGCAAGTAATTAACATGGGGAGATTGATGCTCTCCCAAGTCTCTCATCACAGTATCAACAACCTGGAGAAGCAGGGCCTCTCAGTTCTGTTCCAGGGAGCCACCGTGGATATGGTCATCGGTCATCGTGTGAATCCGAACATGCTCAAGTGTAATGTCGGCATAATCCCTTGCCTCGTAGAACTGGGCTAGTGATGCTGTTTTGTTCCATTGTTCAAAATTACGCGAGAGGTAACTTTACATGAGATCTACTGAAAAACCGATGTAGGTAAAAGATTTGATGTAATACTAGTATTTTATTTGTAAGGCTTGGAATACTAACTTTTACTAGTCTATATTCTAAGTCAGAAATCATATTAAAACATGAATAGGTGACTTTAAATTGACCACATGCTAAAAATCGTATAGGATTGTCTTTGAAATCAGGTTAGATGAAGATATGTCAATCAGTTCTCCACATTGAGAACCAATCTACAGACAAAACATGGAAGATATAAATACCACTGTACAAAAGAATGCAAATAGCACCACCTCTGTCGAGGTAAAAATATGTTTAGCTGACAGAGATGGAGGGTTGGCCAGGGATAAAAAGGGAAGGAAGGCTGGTCCTTGTGGCTAGTGAAGCTCAGAGACAAGACTATGTCTCAGGAAGGCAACAGAAAGAGGTTAGAGTGAAGTGGATTTCATATTAATGCATCTTTTGTGGCTATTATATATATATATACACACATATCTATGCATATACATGTGTGTATTCCTTATTCATAGTTTTTGCATTATTATTTCTCCAATTGGTGGAATTAAAAATATGATAGAAGAACCAAAACAATAATCATTGAAAATTATGGATGGGGAGGGAATTATTCTAAGTAAGCTAAATGCCAATCTCTCATAATATAATTAATAGATATCTTATGACATTGATAAACAAGATAAGGGTTCAAACATAAAAAGAAGATGGAAAGTAATAATGGTTCCCTGGTGCTTCACATTGGGAAGTTGAGACAATGGGTCAAGTGTCCACTATTTTTTCTGATAAGCCCTATGATATGATTTTGCGTTTTACAAATTGCATGTATTTTTGGCCTGCATAAGATAATCAATGGTAGGTTAGATAAGAGGATGGAGAGACAACTTCATAGAGACTTGTGTTTGCATTTCTGATATTTCAAACCCCCTTCTCCTCCATTACTCATGTCTCTTTGGTGCTAAATGACAAAAGCCACATTTTCGCCCAGTGCTTTAGTGACACATCCTTGAAAGATCAGAGAGGGCAATAGTTGTCTTCTTTTAGTCACTGCTACACTAAGGTACTAGCAATAACTCCATTAAGCATGAAATGTACTGCAAACCTTACCATACAAAATGAAGAAATGTGTGAAGAAGAGATGTCAGAGTGGAAAAAGGCAGAATCTCAACTCATCATAGTCAATATATATTTATTTTGGCAAATTTTATGAAAATATATGGGCATGTCAGCAAGTTGCTAGGGTCCACCCCAGGGGGCCTTGGAAGGAGTTGTGCAGGTGAGATCCCCTGAGGTGTCAGCCTCATGGGCTTCATGGTAACTCTGCCTATGGAGACCAATGACAAGAATTTGTGGTCATGTGGGAAATGAATTACAAAGGAAACACCCTGATTCAGATAGTTTTCTACAGCTAAGAAAAGAGAAAGAAAAACCTCTGAAGAATGTCCGGCTTTGCTTAACAAGTAGTCATCACACAATAGTCCAGTGTCTTTTGCTGTGTCCAGATACAGTACCATGTACAATTTCTTTTTGACACTAGCTTTCATCTATGAATTCAATTTCATCAAACGTTATTCCATGCTATTCTGACTTGAGTTCACCAGATTTGGATTTTCCTGCATGCATCAGGTACAAATTGTCACTTTAACTTATTGCAGAACTTGCCAGCCAATGTTTCAGTTTAAGTGATAGCTCCATCTTCGTTAAGCAGATCGTGCAGTTACAGAAGTAACTCACTGCAGCGACTTTCCAATTGTGCTACAGAAAAAGGAAGATTCATTTTACGGACATCACCCTGTGGTGCTGTTGGTGGTGGTATGGGGGTCCCTGAGAACAAGGAGGTCTGACCCAGTGGAGATCCAGTCAGTTGCCACCAGTTACCAATTGCCAATCCATTGAATTGCAGTTTAATGATTACCTTCTCTCTGTGTCTCAGGCACAAAATATCAGAAGAAGATCCAATCTTCTATATACCTATATTGCATTATTTATTGTTTATTTACCTAACTCTGGTTAAGAAATTTAATATGAATGTGGCATCATTGCAGATTATAGTACAGTCATCTGCAATGTCAGTTAAATATTGGGCTAAGCTATTTTCTCTAACTGGCTGTGTGACTTTGGGCATGCCACTTCACCTTCTGACCTTCAACATCTAATCTTTAGTTAAAAATTTCTAATCTTAATTTCTAAATAAGAGCCTGTGAATAAATGATTTTTAAGAGCTCGTGTCCTTCTCTGGTCAACCTCTTATGCTTGCATGGTGTTCTCGAATGTACAGTACAGTACATTCCTTCTACCAGGAGTCAAAGAGTAAAGGAAAGGGGATATGTTTTATTTCATATCCTGAGCAATCATTGCTTCTTTGAGCTTACATCCTCATTTATAGAGTGCTGGGAATGATATATAATCCATATGTATACTGGGGGTGCCAGATGAAGTGATGGTATAATGTGCCCAGCACAACATCTTGTACCTTTGTTTAATTATTAGCTATCATCGTCATCATCATCATTGTTATAATTATACCAATCAGCTTAAGAATTACATATCTTTGTTCTCTGGGACAAATACAGCTGGGCAGAACAGCAGATCCCGTCATGTCAGCGACAGAAGACAAAGGGTCTGCCCAAGCAGCCGGGCAGCTGTGAGAGCAGACGTCTTATGCCCGTCCCTCGGCATCCTGGGTAATGCAAATAAAGATAAACGAAAACCACTTCCTTCCCAGGCCGAGGAGCTAGCTCATCTGTGAAAATGAACTTCCATTCTCTACGACAATTAGTTTCACTCTAAAATATGATAATTCTTTGAAGTTGCACCAGGAAAGGAAATACCGCATGCTCTGCGTTAAGCAAAGGAATATATGGTGCTGCCTGAGACATTAATCTCATTTGCTCCGCACCTGATTTTTCACCGTTGGAATATTGCAGCAAAGCTCTGTGCTAAATCTCAAGCAATTTAGCTCAGTAAAGTAGATTAGTTAGAGCCAATGCAAAGCTCTACCTTATAACTTTTTCACTAAAAGTGATATTCAGATATATAATCTGAGGCTTGGACTAGAAACTGAGATGTTCTGCTTTTTCAGTTTTAACAATATTAGATGCAAATAAAGGCAAATGAAACAGGTAGCTGTGGCCTGGACTCTTACTCTAAAAACACTTAAGTCTAAGTCTTAAATAACTTTTATATAGTAAGTGTCATTTCCCTCAACAGAAAATCTATTGTGAAAAGGGCTCATGAAAATAGGTTGAATGAAAGGCGAGAGGATTGTTGTGTATGTCCATTTAGTGCTGCAAAAATGCTGTTCCCAAGAACACAGACTTATTTGAGCTGTTGTGTATTTGATGTCATTAACTATTTTGGCTTGATGAGAGATCCAGCTGGAACTTGGGCGAATCCACAGCCTGCAGTTTTATCAGCGTGATCTGCTCATTACCACCTTGCTGAGTGTCCTGTGCACCACTTAAAACCCTCGCTTCCTCCAACCACTGCTGTGATGACTAAGGCCACGGAGGCTTTGGCAAGCTTTGCACAGATGTCCCCACCTCACGCCCCTCACTTCCTGCCACAGGGCTTCTCTGGCTCCCAGGGTGGGCTACTCTGGGAATGTGCTATCTGCCCCCTAGTGACAGGGAGCCAGTGCCTGTGGGGCCTACTTGGGCAGAGGGTGATGGAGTCTATGGATAAGGACTGCTCTTAGGTACCATGTGACCACTTACTGGATGGCCCGGCTGTGCCACAGGACAGGACAGAGCACTAGCATGGGGTAGGGCAGTTCAAACTTTCCCTCTGAAGGTTCGAGTCCAAGTCTGTTGAAATGACTTGACAATAGACAGATTAACAGGAAAAAAATACAAATAAATTTATTTAACATGCATCAACATGTGAGCCATACACAAAGTATGAGATTTGAAGAAGGGCCAGATGGTTGAAGCTTCAATACTCTCTTTATAGGGAAGAGGGAAGCAGGGGATGTAGAACTTCAGAGAGGCAGTAATGACTTTAGGAGAGATAATGGACATGGGATACCGAAATTAGCTTGTAAACAGTTCTCTTTGTAAACTGACTGGGACCAGAGAACACACGATGATTTGGGATGAAGTTCTTCTGGGCTCCAGGTGTGACAGTGAATTTTCAGCCTTTTCCTCTGTGATGTGAGTTTTAATCTTCTCTGGTTGAAATTTCATGGAAAGGATCAAAGACAAGTGCATTTCTCTATGGTGGGTCTAGTTTCTAGGTAGACAAGGGAACTCCAGAGAACAGCCTCATCCTGTGCTTTGGGGAAAACAGACGATTAAGAGGTGGTGGTGGGAGGTCAGAGAGACCTTGAGGCTGCTGCTTTAGTTCCACATGTCGTAGTGCCATATTTTGGGGTATCGTTTTTTAAGTCTCAGCAATGGCCAAGGTTAAAAGGCAGATAAATGCCAGCCAGGGAAAAAAACAGCACACGATTCAAAGTGGCTGAGAACAGATACATGTACACCAGGCTCAAGTGACACAGAGTTTGCTTACAGCAAGAGGAGACAGAGCATGGGCACAAAATCCAGCCCCTTGCAACACGGAGGTCTCCCATGGCGAGAGGAGTTTGCACTGTCATGGGCGGTAGGGCTGCACGTGCCCACTCCATGCCCCCTGTGGGGGAAGGACCTCAGCCCCTCCCTGTGGAGTCTGAAATACAGACAGCCGGGGTTGTGCCTGAGGGTCACCGACACATCCACGCAAAAGTACACATCAACATCTGTCCTTCCAGAACAAGGAAAGACATTCCCTCACAGGTGATGGAGGCAGCGCAGTCTGTGAAGGCCTTTTACCTCTAGTAAAGGAACGTCTCAGCCCAAGGCCTATTCTACCGCCCAGTGGAGTAGACACACTGCACGTGATGCCTTTCCCAACTGGTACAGTTCATGAGACTCTTCAGAAGGTCCTGTGGGATCGAATTCTAATTGCCCCAAACAGTGGAACATTGGATAACACACAATATTCTTGGCATTTGTTCCTTCCTGACTCCCCCATCCCTGGCAGTGCTCCCAAAACAAGGAGCCCACAGAAAAGACTGTCTCAGATTTCACTCTATGGGAAACCCAGGAGACAATTGGCAAAACTTGAGTAAGCCCAGTTGTTAGGACTCTTTGCCAAAGTAAGTAGGAGTTTATAGCTGGATCATTCTCTAGTCAGATGCCAACAAAGGCCCAATTTCTGGAGGTAGCTGGGGTGGCGGTAATGCCAGCCTGGAGCAATCCCACAGTCGCTGAGCCTCTAGTCTGTGAGGGCTGGGGAAAGGTTCTAGTAGAAGGCGAAGACTGTGGTCATATGTGAGCTGTGGTGTGAGAACAGTGTGGGGCAGGCAAAGATATAATTTCAAGGATTTTTAAATTGTCTGGCTTTCATTAACTGCTTTGGAAGTCTTAGGAGGTAAACGTGGTCCCAGGTCAGCCAGCTAACAATGCAGGTGCGTCTGGACAGCTGACGTCTTCCATAGCCGTGTCTAAGGAGACCCCCATCTCCTGCAGCTTCGGAGAAGACCATGCTGAAAACCAGGCCCAAGATTTAATTAAAAGGGTGGAAAAACTTCAAAAGAGATGGACTTCCAGCTCAGCCTACCTCCTATGACAAAATCAGGGCCCTGATGATAAAAGAGTGGAACTGTGTGATCTGGCATGCAGATATTTGGGAAGGCAAGACTGAGAATCTTGAAGGCAGATTCCCTTAAACTTTTCGTGATCAAAATATAGAAGCCTCCCGTTATTTGGAGGCCCTGCAGAGACATCAATGAAGAAAGTACCTGCAAAATGAAAATCATCTTTAAGGTCTACCTTATGAACTGTCTTTGCTTACACATCTAAAACAAAGTAAGGCCTCAGTATAACCCAAATTGGGAAATGCAATTCCTGCTCTGGGAGGGAAGAGATCGCACATGAAAACCATTGCAGGAGTCATCTAATACATGGCAGCAGGAACTGGGGGAGCACACAGAGGGGAACATATTGAGAATGTTGGACAGATGTGGGAAGGATAACCAAATATTAAGGTTAGATCGGGACACTCATTGATGACTCAGAAATAAATGTCTTGGCTGGAACTCCTGGAGCTGATCCTCACATGCTAATGGGATGTAAAAGGTCTATAGTGAATGAGTTGGATATTTCTTAACCTCCTGGGCATAGTTTTGAGGAAGGAGTCAGAAGGCTAAAGGAGGTATCAGTGTTAGAATGATTCCTTATGTGGGGCTAGGTGTCCCACTGGATGGAACTCCCTTCACTAGGGAGTTCCTGAGGAATACGTGTGTTTAGGGTACCCAGAGGCATAATGGGGACTGTCATCTTCACACATAGAATGACAGTAGGATGTTACAGCATGGGGTTGGAATGGGATGGCAGAAGCCAAATGGCTGTCCTTAACTGTCAGAGGAAAAGTGGGAATAACGGCCCCAGTAGGGGTGGGTGGTGAAGGCGAATGGGCCATGCAGGAAGGGCCACCTAAGGCATTTCACTTACGTTACAGACAAAAACAGAGAGTTAATGAGGAGATAGAGAGAGAGAGCTAGAAAATTATTGACCTAACTTCAGTTTTCAAATTGAAGTCAATTCATAGGCACAAAAACCGCTGATAAAAGGGAAGGAAGGATCCCCTGGAGGAGGCACTCTGTACACCTCTACAAGTATAAGTGACAGCCGTGCCCTAACACGTACTAAAGGGCTCTGTAGACATTCACCGGGGTAACTGTGCACTAGCAAACAAGGGACACCCAGATGGTATAAAGAACTAGCACTGATACCAGATACCCAAAATGCCATAATGGTTCTCAGATTAGATTGGGATATGGAGGGGACTAGTGTTAAGTTGACTTTTGGCGCAAGTCCATGTCGCAGTGATCTGAAGTGTCTGTAAACCTGGCTATATTCCAGCACGTTCTCCTATAGTATGATTGGGATGGATAAACTCAATGGCTGGCACAGACCTCGTGCTGATCCCCTGACCTATGGAGTAAAAGCCATAGGATAGGAAGGGCCAAGGAGAAGCTGCTGAAACCTCCCACCTCCTCAAGCCAAGAGAGTAAATCAGAAGAAATTCCAGGAGGAATTTCTACAGAAAAAGAATATGGATGCTCCTACGAAGGCAGGTGGAAAAATGCAGATCTTTTTGTCTCCTATTAAAGGCCAATACAGAACATTTACCATGATGAGACACTCAACAGATGTCTGAGCAGAATGACTTCTCTTAGAGGCAAATGATCAGAGAAGCCACCGAGGCAGGACTAGAAGCTCTGCCTAGGTCCAACACGGTCACAGGCTCTGTCCCATTCATCCTGGTCTAGCTACTGCCATTGGCAGAGACCAACTCTGAATCTCTGGTACGGCATCATCTCTTCAGATGGCCAGCTAGCCATCTGTGAAAGACTGACTACACTGAGCCCTTTTCACTTTTGGGACACCAGTGATTATGTTTCCAACTGTAACTATACCTATCATAAGTTTGCCTTCCATGCCCAGAGGAAAATTCTGCCAGAAGCACCATGCAGAATGCTAAATTTAAAGGCACAGCATCCTTATTGCTTCAAACCAAGGGAGACATTTAGCCATGGAATCCACTTATCACACAATGTGCCTCATTACCTAGAGGCTGCTGGCCCAAGATAACAGTGGACTGGTCTATCGAGGTCCAGTGTGATGGCAATCTTATGATGGCTAGGGACGTATACTCCAAGTTGTGATATTTACACTAAACCGTTGGCCATTATGGCATGTGACACTCGGTCCTCAACAACTTGAATGTGCGTCTGAGAATCATGGAGGGGGAATAGGACCGGTCTCTTTCATTAAGATTCTCAGTAGCCCACTTGCAGAATTTGAATATCCATCCCCAAAAATTGAGTTCTAGAAAGAAAATTCTTCCACTACAGTGTCCCGCGAGGGTGCCACTGAACTTGATGGTACCTTCTGGTCTGTTTGGGCTGCTGAGGCAGTGAACCAGCAGACCAAGTTAGAAGTTACTACTGTCATGGGCATGATTTACCCTGCTTACTGTGAGGGCGTAGGGTTGGTGCTAAATGGTGCTACACAGTTGTGCAGAGGGGGATGTATGTGGAATCCAGAGGTTTCCATGGAATCCATGCCATGTTAAAAATGAGTACAGGAAACTGCAGCAACCATGGCCTGACAATTTAAGAAAAGCAATTCAAGTCTCCAAATCTTTGAAGTAGGTCTTGTAAGCAACCTAGGCCAGTGTAAGTGTTAGCCGAGGCTGACAGGAAAGGGCAGTGGTAGAGGAAGATGACAGGGATCTGTTTTGGCACGGGACCACATGAGAGACGGCAGGAATTGTAAGTTGTTCTCCCAACGCTCTTGAAGTAAGCCCTTGAAGACCTGGTATGTGGCTGCCATCCTGATCCTGCAACAAAAGCGCACTTTTGAGCTTGCTCCCTAATCCCAATTCTCTGGGCATTAAAATGCAGGAAGTTTGTTGGGTGGTGCCCTGGAGAGCAACACCTGTGGGAGAGGAAGGACTGAACGGAGCTGCTGGAGAAATGTGTGCTTGTGTTCCAAAGGCAGGACGCGGCCGTGCCCCACAGCGTTCCCTACATGTAGGAACATGAAAACTGAAGAGAATCACTGGAAACCCAGGAAGAAAAGCAAGATTCAGCCTAGTTCTCGGTGCACCCAGCCTAGAAATGCCAGGCAACAGAGCCCAGAGCTGAGAAGTGCAGGTACTGGAGGGCTTTGGAGGGGCAGTCCCAGCTGGGCTCCTGGTTACATTTGTGACCTTGTACAACTTCCTCCAGCCATCTGGACCTTAGATTTATTCTTTGGTTTTTGTTTAATCAGCAAAATGGGTGTTATGGCTATGCTAACCTCAGGCGACTATTATGAGAATAAAAAGAGTTAATGTTTATGAAGCACTTAGGATAATGCCATATAATAAGCTTTACAGAAAGATTTGTTGATTAATAAAATGGGCCCAGGCAATAGCATTTAAATAGCCATTAGAAAATAAGCACAAATAGAAGTATTCACATAAGCATATGCCTCAGTACCACAAGTTCGGATTTTTTTTTTAAAGGAGAGAGGTAGTTGAGTAAATTGTGGACAAATTAAACCACTTCAGATCTACATGAGGATTTGGGAATTATAATGTATAAATACGAAATTAAAATATGTTTTATATTTCATACATGTATATACTCAATTATAGTTAATATTATATAAGAACACTGTATAATTATAACTAAATAATTATAATAATATGATAATATTAATATAAACAGGGAGAGTTTAAAGAAATATCCTTTTTCCCTAAGAAGAAATAACATTCATGTTCTAGCATATGCCTATAATAGACTGGAGGACAAGATTTATGCCAAAAGAGAATAAAAGAATAATAATTTCAAAAATGGCATTGAAAATTGTTCCAAAGATTTTTAAGGATGCATTTGGAAAGCCTGCTATGTCTTCAAACACCTTCCCTGTTTGGTCGTGGAATAGGATTCCAAGCACAGACATACCAGCGGCTGTTTTGCTGAGCAAACTCAGTGCCACGTACCACTCATTACTTTTTCGCGCTCCGACCCATTGCTTCTCTCCCTTTAATTTCCCACTGTGCACCCTGGCCCAGTTGGTTAGATGATGTATTCTGCTCTCTCATGTGCAAAGGCTGTGATGTATTGGCAGCTTCAGCCCCCAAAGGTTTTTCTTATTACAGACTTCCCGGTAGCTATTCCTCTACATTGTAATTAGATGCCACTTTTTAAGAGCAAGTGTCCAGGGTATACAGTATCACAAACACTAGGTGCATCCTAGAAAAATGAGGAGATGATGTCCATTAATAGCAGCGGATCATGGAAAAATATATTCCCCAAGGTGAGGGAACACAGTCAATAGCTGAAAGGGGAAGTCTGCTTCACTAAAGTGCTGATTAAGAAAGGGTCCTTCTGGCTAAACCAGAGTGGCCTGTGGCACTTAATTAGTAAATGCATCCTTTTCTATGGTAATTAAGGATCTATACCAGACTCCCCATGTCCCCATATCTGCAATCTTTAGACACACATACACAGATATTAATACTTGTTTCCCATTTATTAATACTCATTATTCCCATTACTCAACATCGATGCCTACTCAAATCCCTAATTAATGATACTATATTCAGTAGATAAAGATCAATTATTTTATTTTTCAGAACAATATCTATGTTTTCAATTAAGCATTCTGGCAAGTGTTATCTTCAGGAACCTCTACACATGGTAAAAACTGAATTTGGTTAAAAATGATACATTGAATCAATGGCTGATCCCCAGTGGAGGGATTGAAATGATGGTAGTTTATGTTCATGGATTCACTAAACACATACTGAAAGGTGCTTACAAGGTATCAGGTGTGGTCTGGGTGGAAAGCAGGCCAAGGCGAACAGGCCCTGCCCTGCACAAGGGACCCCGACGCCACGCAAGCACGGCAGTGCTGCGGGAGCGCCTCTCCCGGACGCGCGGCGGAGCACGCAGCAGACAAAGGCCGCCGAGGCTCGGCGTGCAGTCGCACGCACCTGCCACACGTGTGCATCGTGGTCTTCAAGGTTATCGTCTTTGTCCTTAGGATATTCACTGCAGTTATGAATAATATAACGAACAGACAAATGAGAACTGATGTTAAGCATAAAAGCATTTCAGCCAAGATTAACTTTTGGTAGAAAACCAAGGAAATATTCTGTTATGAAGGAACACACTATGATACAGTTCCTGAGAATAGATTCCTGTTTCGGTCATCGTGGTTAGCACAAATCTTATGCTATATCTACCAGATATATTATTATCATTAATATTAGATACAATTAATTTGTCTTAAGGAAAGAATGGCCATAGAAATTAACAGAAATCTCTTAAATTCCAAACTTATACCCCATAATACTTAACTTTAAAGAATATGGAAGTTTTTAAGTTCTATCACATTATGCAACAATAAAACATTTGAAATATAAAATCACACCAAATATTTTAATTATATTATATTAAAAATGCATATCATAAAATTTACAATCTTAACCATTTTTAAGTGTTTACCTTTCAGGAGTGTTAACTATATTTACACTATTGTGAAACAGATTTCCAGAATTTTTCCATCTTGCAGAACTGAAACTCTATAACCCATTAAATAACAACTTCCCTGTTTCCCTACCCCTAGGCCCTGGTGACCATCATTCTACTTTCTATATCTACAAACTTGACTACATTAGATAACTCACATAAGTGGGATCATATATCATTTGCTCTTTTGTTAGAAGCATATTTCATTTAGCATAATATCCTTAAAGTTCATTCATGTAGTAGCAGGTGTCAGAATTTCCATCCCTTTTAAGGCTACATAGTATTCCACTGTATATACATGTGTGTGCATGTATGTGTGTGTATATATATGTATTTATATACATATATGTGTGTATACATATACACACACATCATAATTTGTTGATCCATTCATCATATCAAATTTATTTTTAAAATTAATTTTAATTGTGTTTTAATCTTTTCTTCTAGTTTTCAGAATAATGACCAGTTCATTTTAGGATATTTGAAAAAATATAAAAATGAACAACTATTTTCAAATGCCATAATTCTACCATCCAAAGTTAATCACTATAATATTATTTTACATATTTCTTTCATACTATATGATATATTTTTTTCTTTGCTATTGTTTTCAACCTGCTTGTGATAATAATTTTCACATGTAAATGAGTAAATGACCCAACTAAAATTTATTTAACCATTCTGCTAGGACACCAAATAGGAGACATTTGCTGTGATAGGGATGGGTGGGAGGGAGGGAGGGAGGGAGAGAGAGAAAGAGACAGAATGGAAGCTTATATTAAGTGATGGCAATCGGAGTGTGGAGAAGTGAGTAACATTTGAGAGACATAGTCTTTTTGTGTATCCAAGTTTCATAGTTTTTCTCCCATAGTTTGTGTACATTTTTAAAGGTTTCCAGTTTTGAAACATTTTATCAAAAATTTAAATAAGGCCTCTTTTGAACTATAATTAATCCAGTTATTAGTAGTAGGAAGAATATTTATAGACTTTTGTTATATTTATCTTTTCTAGGGTTTTCCTGATATGTATTAAAATTATAAAACAAATGTATACCTTTGAATTGTTTATGACTACAATCATCCTAATAATTATATTGTCATTTTTATGATATTGACTTTGCTACACATTTTAAAACAATATTAGATAATGTTGAGAGTAAGTGTCTTTGTTTATGTTTTAATTTATCTTCACATTCTCTGGTATTTCATAAGAAATTATCACCCTTGATACTTCATGTTAAAGTTGTAACCACATTTAGAGGAGTAATTTAACTTTTCTTCTCTTGCGAATTAATGTCTTTATGAAGACATATGAAAAACACAAAACTGGAACTAAAAATAAGATTTGATCAATATTAGAATTAGCTTCCTGAAAAACTGTTACACTTTTCCAAAAACAGTTTACTTTTTAAGACTTTATTCAAGACCTTGCCTGGCTGTGCTCACCAATCCTAAATTATTCTGTCATGAACTTTGCCCAATTCCAGTCTCCCACCTTGAAAGATAAGCATTTAAAACTACTCTAGAAACACTAACCTTGGGAGGGGACAGGGCAAGATGGCCAAAGAGAAACCTCCAGCAATTGTCCCTCCATATGAACACCTAATTCAACAACTACCCATGCAAGGAAGCACCTTGAGAAGAACCAAAAATCAGGTGAGTGATCATACTACTTGGTTTTAACGTTATATCACTGAAGAGGGCAGAAGAGACACTCTTGCATTGCCTATGCCACCCCCCCCCACCCCCGGCAGTGCCACACCCACACAGGGAGCGGAGAATCTGTATGCTGGAGGAGGGAGAGTGAAGTGATTATGGGGCTTTGAATTGAAACTCAGGGATGCCCTGCCACAGGGGGCACAATATAGGGGAGAATTCTGCCAAGATCACCATGGAAGGAGCATTTTGATCTGCCCAGCCAGAGAGAAATCCTTTATCCTGAAGCCCAACTTCTCGCTATCCCCACCACTGGCAGACAAAAAGCAGTGGGGCCTTCACTAAGTACATAAGACAGTCCAGCCACAAAGGCTGCCATCCTTGGGCAATTCTTGCAGCTGTGCTGGCTTGGACCCAGTGGACTGGGGATGCATGTGACCCAGTGAGACACCAGTGGTGGCAGCCAAGCCAGTGCCTACGTCACTCCCCCTCTACAGCGGCGTGGCTCAGGAACAGTCTCCTTCCACTTGGCAAAAGGAAAGGGAAGAGTTCAGAGGACTTTATTTTGTAACTTGAGTACCAGATCAGCCACAGCAAAATAAAATACCAAGCACATTCTTGAAGCCCCTGAGTCCAGGCCTTAGTTCCTGGGTGGCATTTCTAGACTGATCACAGGCCAGAAGGAAACATGCTACCCTGAAGGGAAGGACTCAGTCCTGGCAAGATTCACCACATGCTGACTAAAGAGCCCTTGGGCTTGGATAAAAATCAAAGGTAGCCAGGCAATAGTCACCACGGACTTTGGGTGAGACTGGCTGGCTTCAGGTGTATCCCCGTGCTGTTGGCCACAACGGAGTGCTCATGGCACTCCTCTCCCAACTCCAGCAGCCCAACAGAGAGAGTGAGGGAAGAAAGTGAGAGATTTTGCCTGGTAATCCAGGGAATTCTCCTGTATTTTACCCAAGTCCACCAAGGTGGCAACATCAGGAGTCTGCAAGAGTCACAGCATTACTGAGCTTGAGGCATCCCCAGTGCAGATACAGCTGTAGTGACCAAAGACTTAGATCACAGCATTTAATTCTCTTTGAATATCTGTAAAGCTTTCTCAAGAAAGATGGGTTCAAATAAGTCTAGACTGCAAAGATTAAAATAAATATCTAACTCTTCAATGCCTAGACATCAACAAACACCCAACAGCATCAAAAACACCTAGGAAACCATGACCTCAGCAAACAAACTATATAAGGTACCAATCACCAATCCTGGAGTGATGGAGATACATTATCTTTCAGACAAAGAATTCAAAATAGCTGTT
>CAUYPO010104775.1:0-16949 GCA_963574435.1 Cheirogaleus major
GGGGTCTCGCTCTTGCTCAGGCTGGTTTCGAACTCCTGAGCTCAAACAATCCGCCCACCTCGGCCTCCCAGAGTGCTAGGATTACAGGCGTGAGCCACCGCGCCCGGCCAGGGATTCATTTTTAATACAAGGCATTTATTCAACCAAATACTTACTAAACACCCTAATACATTTCATGCAATATAATACACACTAGAAACAAGAAAATACCAAATTTATTAACATTAGATATTTCAAATGATCAGGGTCATTTCTTACCATTGTATCCTGGAACACTTTTTCCTGCTTGGCCTGGTGGAGGTGTTTTAGAATTACCTAATCCAAGGCATGACGCTGTGATTGGGGATCCAGTCTCTGGAGAAAGAAATGTTATTTATCACTTAATGTTTCAACTTGGGATCATGATGCTTCTTCAGGGCATGTACACTCTACCCTGCCCTAGTTTGTCACATAATTTAATCGCATTAGGGATAGATTAATAGTACAAATGTATTACTTAAAAAAATATTTTAAATCTAATTTATAACATATCCCAAGTTGTAAAATGTAAGGATACATATTTAGAATAATTTATGTATTAGTATTTCTTCTAAAGAAAAGAAAAGCTGCTCTAGTGCTCTCAGCTGTGGATCACCAGGCATGAAGAATGGAGAATTATGTGACCATGAAGGTTTTGCAACACATGTTCAAAGCTGATCACTAGAAAAGATGCTTTCTATTGACTCACTTAAAGTTAGATTATCATTGTAAATTACAGCTCTGTCAAAGTACTTCTGTTACTCCTAGCTTATTCTGTGGAATAAGTAACCCAAAGACTTTTATAAATACATGAATAATATCATGCTCTAATTTTCTAAGAACTATACTTGCCTAGAGACCCTGCATCTAAAGGCTGAATCGAGCAATGTCTTACTAAGTTCTTTCCAGTCTGTTGCTGCTGGACTTCTAGAAGTCCCAAAACATCGGAAGGAAGATGTTTATGCTCTGCTGACTATTTCATCAAGACCATAAACTTACAATCAGCCTGCATTGATTAACAAAAATGTTAAATTTGTTTTCTCTGTCTCAAGTTGTAACAACCAAAATAATGGCAGCTATTATCTGACATCTATAAGTTCTGAGACTGATTATTTTTATGTGGAGGAATGTAGTTTTTATTATTAATAAATACAAGTTTAGAGTTAACAGAATCTTTTACATATGAGATGTATATGAGTGAAGGGGCAGGATAAGAGGATATTAATAGGGAAAAGTTTGGGACTTCCTGGCTTAATATTACACACATAACACACACATACATATACCCAAGGAATTAATTGCCAGACCAATCATATCCAAAGTAATCCAAAAATCAAAGACATCCATCTTCTAAAGTACTCACTATGTATTCCTTCCATCGTGGTCTGTACCATAATTTATCATACATTTATATCACTTTAGAATGATGGGAAGAATTTATTGCTGTTCTTTACCTTCCAGAGTAGTTCAGTTTATTATTCACATTTTATGGATGGTGGCTCAGCTGGCATCAATAACAGAAGATGGACTCTTGAACATTAAAACACAGTTCCTAAGTCACAGTCTGGTGCTTAAGATGCTGAGCCATATGGTCACTGCTGAGGGTGATCAGCAAGTAACCGGAGCAGACATTTCTGATAGTTAACAAAGGGTTCCCAAGCATTTTGCCAGCAAGACAAAAGATGGAAGGTATTTTATGAAATGACATTCCATAGCCATGCAGTACTCTTGCCTATTTCCCCCACAGCATGATCAAAGCAGGGGAGAAAATCCACATGATTGGAAGGGTTAACACAGTTTCCCTTTTACCTTTTTAAAAATGTCCAGGTGCTCACATCTGCTATCCTTCAACACTGATGTGAGAGACAAGAGCATGGGTGATGGAAGGAAGCAACCTTGGTAGAGTGAGGTACTTAAAGAAAGGTACACAGAACGAATAAGATGTTAACAGGAACATAAGTTACTAGGACACATTAGGAAAGGAGATACCCCTTTCATGATACTTCTATTACCCCTTCAATTCTGGTGGAAGGAAGCTGCTAAAGTCAATCTATTTTAAAGTATTTCTTATCAAGCTTAGTTTATCAATAGGGGCACTCCGATCCTCTGGAGTTGAAACTCTCAATAGTTCTTAACGTCATAAGGTTTCCACAACTTGTCAACAGATAGCTCTAGAACCTACAAATGTTACTAATCAATGGCTTTAGTACCTCCTGCCTAAAAGAAACTCAAGCAAACAAACAAAAAACCACCACAACAAAATTCTAACTGCACCATACTTTGTCCCATCTCAGTGTGAATTCCTGAAAGATACTGGCACTCTGTTCTTCCTTTCCCACTGGAAGAAGGGCAGTGTAGGAAGAGGAAGTGAGAATAAAACCTGTCCTGTATAAAAATGATTGGAAGGATTAGCAAAGCACTGTCAATGTTCACTGCCTAAGTCAGCAGACGTACATACTTCCCGAGATTCTTAAGAATCTTTGTATGGTGATTATTTATTTATAATCTTTTAACCTTTGTCTGTTTTGTTATAGATTACAATTATAAGACAACTAGGTAAACCATATTTTTCTATTTCTTAAAAATTCTTTTAATCCCCAAAATGTTCTCCAGGATGAAAACCATATTTTTCTATATGATTAATTTGACTTTGAATTTTAAGGGCATTGAAAGGATTATCCATTAAGGTTACTTATAATAGATAGCATAAATTTATGCTTCGAACATTTGGAATTAAAGTATCCTGTTGACCTTATTTTGGTATTCATTTAGGGGATTAGAAAAAGAATTATTTCTAGTGACATGCAGAAGATACAATCAGACAAAATGGTAAGTCCTCAAACTCTGAGCATAATAACGAGTCATAGTGTATACAAAAGTGGGCTGAAAAGGACCATAATATTACTAGTTGTATAGAGTATAGACACATTAGTTCTCTTTATTTGTACCCCTGAAGGTCCTGGGACCCAAGGACTGATCCATCTGCAATGCAATCATATACACCTGTCATCACACATTTGTGCACACACACCAGGGAAACAGTCTGGCTCTCAAGCCGGTCCCTGTGCAGAATAGGCTTCTGGTTAGTGAAAGCCCCTAGGTATGCTGTGGTCCTTAACTAAATTCCTGAGGACTTTCAAAGCCCCATTTCAAAGGTGTTCTAAAAACATCTGCTTCATACTACCCAGGCTATCATTAAATGGCTAGCAGTTATCTAGAGAGACAGGAAATCTAGATGTCATGTTGTGATTGGGAAATAGCTACAATAAACAAACCAGAACATTCTCTTCAAATTGGATCCTTTATTTGGAGAAATCTTCACAAAGGTACTACCCTTATATACACAAAATGCTCAGCAAATCACCAGTATAATTTCCTTAGGTAAGAGACAACCAGGAAGAAGATGGCAGGGAATCGAAGGGTGTGAAGAATGTTACTGAGGCACATTAATACTCACACTGCATTAGAAGCTGATAGAGAAATTTTACCTTTTTTTAAAGGACAAACCTCATATCATCTTTACTGCCTCACTCCACTTTATTGCATAGTAAGTTATTACCTGAATGAATTTTCCTTAAAACTTCTAACTCTAAAGGGAAATAAAGGAGGAGAACAAATATACATAATTTTTCAAATATGAATTATGCTTTGTACAGCACTAAGTGCTTTTTATTTATATTATTGCATTTAATCCAACTACAAGACTAGAGAGAGAAAAGGGAATATTCTTTTTACAGATGAAAAATCCTGAGGCCTATAGCCAAGAAAATGTAAACAATTTGTCCTAGTTTGCATAGTTCTTTCAAAGAAGAAGAATGGAACATGCAAGTTTATCACTCCTGAGATTCTCTTGCAGACGACAAAGGATAAGAAGGGAGGAAAATGACCCATACTGTGTCTCAGGAGAGGGAAAAACAATCTTTGTGACGGAGAGTGACAGTCTGTCATGCTTGAAAATGGCAGTAGTGGTGGTACAAATCACTTATTAGCAAACAGTTACTGAGCAGCTATTGTGTGCTAGGTGCTTAGAACTAGGCATACAGCGATAAACAAAAGTGACCCAAATTTCAACGCTCATGGAGCTCACATTCTCATTAGGGAGAAAAACAATGAACAACATACAAAAGTAAAATATATGGTATGCTAAAGTGGCATAAGTGCTGAAGAAAAAAAGAAAGCACAGACAGGGAATGAAATTTCATGGAGAGGGGTTGCAAATTTGTATTGGTTAAGCAGGAAAAACCTCCCGAAGAAGGTAACATTTAAGTAAACACCAGAAAGAAGTGAGAACATATGACACACAGCTGTTTATGGGAAAATAACCTAAGAGACCTCAAATGCAAAGGTCCTGAAGTAGCTTTATTCTAAAGTGTTTGAGAACAGGCAGGCAGCCAGTGTGACTGAGACAGAATGAATGAGGAAAGTATTAATAGGAAATAAGGTCGGAGAGAGAGAGTGAGGAGGCAGATCATGTAAGACTACTTCAAAGTCATCATACGATCTTACTCTGAGTGATATTGTAAGCTAAGGAAAGCTTTTGAACAAAAAGTTAATGAATCAGGAAATGTTTGCTGACTAGTAAATATATACTTCTGACATGATTTTAGGCTCTAGCTCCCATTATTAAGATCAGGGCTCTTAAAAACTAAACAATAGCAAATTGCAGAATGCACTCCCAAAATGAACCAGAAAGAAGGAGAAATAGAGGACCCTGGGAAGAGAAAAACCTGCATGTTACAGCTATAATTCCTTTACGATCTTTTCTTAGTCCAAGAATGATATTCAAAGGTCAGCCCTTCAGTAAGTACTGAATATGTTCTACTCACTGAAAGGTATTTCTTTTTGTGAGAAGGGAGTGTCAAGGGTGGAAAGACATGCCAAATAGAAATAGCAGCATGTATAAAGGTTCAGAAGTTAGATCATCAAAAGACTGCAAGTCATTCGGCAGAGCAAAGCTTGGGGGTGGCAAGTGTTCTGAGAGAGATGATGAAAGGCAAAGTGAAAGAGGTGAGCAGAGGCACATCATAAAGTGCCTTTCATGCCATGTTAAGAAATTTGGATATTATTCCAGGAACACTGGGAGACACAGAGGATTTAGCAGAGATGATTTGCTCAGAATTGCATTACAGAAAAATCTCTTCAGTTATGAGCTGGAGCACTAAACTGATGATCCCAACCTAGAGCAATAAATCAGTTAGATGTTGGTGGCCTGGTGCAGGTGAGCAGCAGTGGGAGATAAGACCAAATTGGAGTTGTCCTCAGAATCAAAAGGTCTTGGTGATTGTTTGAATATGGGAAACATGCAAGAGGGAGAAGTCCAAGTTAACCCCCTAGGGTTTTGGTGCACAAATGAAAGATAACACAGAAAGATTAGATGTGAGAGAAGGTTAAGAGGAAGAACATGGTAGCAAATCCCCAAGTCCAGCTCTGTAAATGAAAGTTCCTGCTGCATCTGGCAATCTGTCATTCTGCTCCTACTGTGGTTCTAGAAACACTACATTTAAGCAATATAGATTTAGAAATTGGTGGCCCCTGCTGAGAGCAGAAGTCCTGGAAATAAATCAATTCAGCAGCCTACTACTGCTGAGTCATATTAATCACAGCATCATCATAGGCATAGAGGCAATTTGTAAAGAAACCATTCTCTCCACCTCTGAATCTATACAGTGAGCTATAAATAACTTGAATGGGGTAGCACAAAGAAAGCAGAAACAGTGAGACGTACCCCAGTGAAAGAAAATCAATTTAATCTTTGTGTTCAGGAGATGGTACGATTTCAGTTTAAAATGCGTAATTCAAAGCAACCTAACTTTTTGCACTGGAAGCAGACCATTAATTCTAGCTATGAGACACTGGTCTTATCCTATTCTATTACCAGTACACTGCCTCTAACTGTGGATGATTAAATGGAGAAGCCAATAAATGACCTGTAGTTCAATTAGACAAGAAATGCTGAATTAATGAAGGCATGACATAAAAGGTTGGAAGACAGGAAGGACCCTGGACAGCACAGAACAATGAGAGTTCTGGTGCCAATGTTAACTAGCAAGTTGACTCTAGGTAATTGATCTCTTCTATAGACACTTTTTCTCATGTATAAATGGAGCTCTTATGTTCTAAGTTTTCTGGTATCTGAGTTATCTATAGGCCAGGATGTTAAACATGGCCTTTGCACTCATGAAGGGTTATTCATGGGAAAGGAAAAGGAAAATAATATATTCTGAGTGCTGACGGTAGACCAGGAACTCTGCTAAATTGTTTGTACATATTTTAATCCTTTTAAAGCTTTCAATAAGCCCAGAACGAAACTTGAGATGAAGGACTTGCTCACGGTTATAGAGTAAGAGGCTGAACTAGGATTTAAAGGCAGTCCTATTGGGTTGGCATCACTTTTCATTACCCATATTGTATTTTCAAGGAAAATAATCACCTGCTGTTTTCCAAATTAAAACTCACAATGAAAGGGGAAATGGGAATTGGGAATTGTATTGTGGGGCCAATGGGCCACAGTGCAGAGGTTTACATGAAATGGGGAATCAAATTTCCACACAGTAAAATTTATCAAGGGAAAGTTTAGAAACTTGTTTTTAAGGAAGATCTATAAAAGCTTGACATATTTTCACCTTTCTAAGGTGAATTATTTGTGATCCTTGCAGAGCGCAAAAGAATTAGAATATATGATATATCAAAGTCTAAAACCAACTTTATATTATTAATCAATTTCCCAGATTTTAGTCTCTTGTCAAAACATCACTAATACAATAATGAGCACAAATAGTAATTCTATATCTCTGAACTAGTTCATATAATCATATTTGGAAAGAACTTGATGTTCTTTCTACATTATAATGCTATAAAGATGAAAATGTCTGATTCAAAGACTGTTGTTTGGTTTGGGAATTCATTTTCAGATAGATTAACAATTTGTAAACAGTTACTCATTCTCAAAAGGAGAAAACCTTATCAAGCATGCCTTACATTTGACAAAAGATTAGTCTTCCCACAAGCCAAATTCATGTAGCTTACCTCTAAGCTCTGCTTTTCAAATTATCAGTAAAAATCACCTACTTTAAACTAATGAAGACTGCTCTAAATGAGAAAAAAAGTGCTGTTGCTAGGCAACGATGATGACATAGGGCTCTTTTTTCTCTCTCACCAGATGGATACTGTCATAGCATCTCTCTCTAGCTGCACATTGCTGAGATGACACTGTGTCTATATAGCTGTTTTCCCCCCAATCACAACTTCTCATGCTGAACTTATCTAAAATATCTTTTCTATGAATGAAAGAAAGACATGGATTTATTTCTGGCCATTAAATTGTGAAAAACAAAAATATACCAGATAGTAGTGACTCATTCATATGACTGAAAGGCTCTTTGCACTCTACTCTTTGAGAGTAGCAGGGGGCATCTCCTGGACAATCCAATGGCATCTCCAGTCCAGTCAAACCCAGCCCTTTGAGTTCCACAGTGTGCATTTCATACTATCTAATTCATTGTCTCTGAAAATAAATATAGGTATATACTTTAAAGAAATCCTACCATCATAGTCCAAATTTGATAGACTCAGAAATGATTGAGTAAAACCCAGATGCAGGAATAACAAAGAGTAAAAGAGAAAAACCTAGAAGGAGCATTTGATTGTACATGGAAATATTTTGCCCCTGGATCTGCAGTCAAAAGAATATTTACTAATGGCTATTGGGATCCAAAACCACATAGAATAGGTTTTTAAATAATTAAAAATACAGTCCTGAAGGTAAAGTTGCCAAAAGTTACTTTTCTCACTGTCACATCAGCCATATGGACCCATAATTTGATGCTTTAGCCCTAGGAAGGCATTTTTGCAGTAAAATACATATGATTTTGCATGGGGCATAAGCTAAGTATGTTTAAATTGGAAGAAAGTCACACATCTAGCACATAGTTGTAAAATGTTAAAAAAAAAAAAAGAAATGAAAGAAATAAGTTATAAAGTTTTCAATGCTGATTCCAAGGATGAAAAATATTTCCTATTACAGACTAAATTTAGAAGTGCAGGCTGACAGATTAAAATCTCTCTGCAATAAGTGTATCAACACAGATACATGAAAGCAGAATGTCTGAGAATCCAAGGGTAACAAAGGAAGATGATGATCCAGGAAAATAAAGTGACTTAGACTTCGATACTCTACCTGTCAAATCTTCAAATGCTGGTTAAGAATTTTATAATTAGTTTACTTAGGAGGAATGAGACTGTGCTATAGCTGTGTCTTTAACATTCCCCAAAGAGATCTCTGCCTAGGATAATTTTTACCAAACTGTTATTATAATAACTATTCTATTTTGTGGTTTTGATTTTTGTAAATAAAATGTATTGCTGTCTTAAAACAAATCTTGGGCTAATGAATCTTCTCCAGATATTCCTAAGAATAAGGACTACATTTGGTTAGCCTAACTAACCAGCATCTGGGGTTAAAAGTCTTGTTCCAGTTGTCTACTCTCAGGAAGTATATTATACCAAATTGTGCAAAAATAAGGATTCTCATGTCAAGTAGCCTTGACACATTTTAATAATAGGGTATTAAGATACATGTACCCATAGGATTGATGGTTTTGATTTAAGAGCTGATGATTGAAGTTTGTTAGAGCCTTTGGGTCCACTTTAATAAAATCCAGAATTATCAGATTTCTCCCTAAAGGAGGAAGATTTAGGCTGTAAATAGACTATAGTTACTTCATAACTTCAATTGCAATTAAAACTGCAGCAGTTCAATCAAATAGGAAGAGACATATTCTGATTACTCGAATATAAGAACTCAACAAAGACGGCTCAAGGCAGTTAATGTAAGATCAATTACTTCATTCATCACCAATGTCATTAGATAGCTAATGTTTTTTCATTGAAATCCCTCCTTAGGATTTTCAAAATTCTGTGAATTTTCTAAGAATTTTATTTCTCCATTAAAGTGATAGAAATAAAATAAACAAACAATAAAATCACTTAGCATTGCTCAAGTTAGTGGTCATTACATCATTTCAATTATGTCATCACTACCTGGACATAAGGACACTTGAAACATTTTCAACATAAGCTCTATATCTTCTGGTGGGAACTACACAGATAGTATCCTGTCAGGTGGAAATAATCATGAATTCTGTTGAACTGAACAATATTGTTCCTTATAAAACCATTGTGGAACTTGAGTAGTCTAGCCTTGCAGTCATCTTGAATTAACTTACTGATACCAAGTGAAAGAATAAAGTGCTTCTACTTAGGCTTAAATAACATTAAAAACTGGGGCTCCACAATGAGTTGTTACAATAATTTCCAAATCAATACCATATCTTAAAGCAAATAGGAAGGAAGGAAGATAGGCTCAAAAAGAAATAGATCTACTGCCTATGGGTTTTAATAGTCTCTGAGATGTAAAGAATCCTCTTTTTGGTAGTAGATTATTTACTTACAAGAAAAAGAATGCCCTTATAGCCATCTTAAGTCAGGGGGGAAAAAAGAATCCTTCAAAGGCCACCATGCACTGCATTGACAATTCTTTCCTTCTAAAATTGTTCTTTCTGTCTGATTTCTGGGAAATCTCCTCTATAACAGTACAGTGTTTTATTCAGTGATTATACAACTAAGGATAATGAAGTTCTGGCTGTTCATTTTTTTGCACAGAAGTTATGATATTTTAATGGAACAATTATCTATCCTCTTAATTTTTCCCTTTTTAAATCACGATTATAGCACCTTTGTCTCCCCATGTGAAAAAGAAAATATAAAATTCAGTCAATACTCCAGATGTTTCCAATCTTCTTAAGGATGAGTTACTGTGAGGATAAAACATCTGGGTGAATAACAATTCAGCTGTTAAACAGATTTCTAAATCAAATAGATACAGTCCTCCTCTCTCAACTTAGCAAGACCAATTTCCTTCATGAGAGCATTAAATGTTTACATTATTACAATCCAAAGCAAGAGCTTAGTGCTTCAGTAGTGTTGAACAGCAACAATTCTTCATTAAAATGCTCCTATGAGGAGTGGAAGATGCTGATTTGTTCTTTAATTTTCCACACATTAGTTCTCACTTTGGAATATTAGATATTATTTAAATCAGGTAACAAAGAGTATGGACCGTAATGGAACAAAAGAAGATGTTGCTAATGCAAATTATACTTGGGTAACAAAAATGATGTGTGATGGATCATTTTAGTTGTCAACTTGACTGGATTAAGAAACTTGGTAAAGTATTATTTTTGGGTGCATCTGTGAGGTTTCCAAAGGAGCTTAGCATGTGAGTTTGAGTGGACTAGGTGGTGAAAATCTGCCCTCAATGTGGGCAGGCACCATTCAATCAGCCAGGCCCAGAAAGAACAGAAGCAGAGGAAAGGCTAAGTATGGATCTATCTGCCAAAGCTTGAATACACTCTTCCTCTTCTCTCCTTGGATGACAACTCCAGGTTCCCTGGCCTTTGCACTCTGGACTCTCAAGCCTTTGTCCTCAGTCTGAGAGTTCCACCATTGTTGTCCTTGCTTCTGAGGCCTTCAGACTTGGACTGAGCCACGATCTTAGCATTCCAGGGTCCCCAGCTTGCTTCTCAGCCTCCCTCGTCATGTGAGCCAATCCCCCTAATAAATCCTCTCTCATTTATCTGTCTCTCTGTATATATTAATAATATATCTTATTGATTCTGTCTCTTGGGAGAACCTTGGCTAACAAAATGTAGTAATATAAATAGATTGGCTGCAGAGTATCTTCTTACAAGTCAAGTCACATGAACTAATTCATTTTTAGTCATACATTTAAGTTACTTAACATATCCCTTGCTAATTTCAAATTACACATCACAGTTTCTAAACAGTTCATTTATATACATATATCAATGTAATCAGAGGGCAAATTCATGAATTATTCATATATGTGAAAAGCTCATAAAAGTGTACAAGTATACAAAAATATCAATGTCTAAGTCAATAACAAGAAAAAGGGACCCTGTAGAAAACCTGAAATTTGAAATAAAGAAAAATATTCTTTGATCCAACCTAACCTTCCCTTAAATATTATCACATGTATTAGCATACCTCTTAAGGAAGTACACCATCATATGTACACCATCATTTTGATATGTAAAATATTAGGGAATTCATGAATGTACTAGAAATATCAGATGTTTTTCTTTTTTCTAAGAGTCAGTAATAACTCATAAAGTACTTTCCTTTTTTCCTTGATGATTTATCATTACTTTGATAGCCCTTTAAGAAAGGAGAATGGTTGTAAATGCTCAACTTCAGTATTATTTTATAATTACTTACCACAACATACAACTTTTGAAAATGATAAATTGATTTCTTATATGCAAATGAATAGAGATTCTAACTAGATTTCCTGTTAGTAGCTAATATATGCATCACCTAGGATGAAATTCTTTTATAAAGTATAAAACTATCTATCTGTCCATCTATCATCTATTTACCTACCTACCTATTCATATGTAGGTACGTGTATAGTTTAATTGGACAGAATATTAAATGCTATAAAATCAAATGGTTGGAGGGAAAGAAAAGAATTGGTCATTTTATTAGTAAAAATCCACTGTCTTCCACAGTAATGAGCAGCCATTTCAACCTGATTACAGTGACAGTATACTGACACAATGTGGCTGTTAATTCCCTCTGAACAATATATTAAAGAAAAAAATTGTAAATTCACCTGAAACCCAGTACTTTCTACCAGGGACCTCATATGCTTGTTCACAGGCTTCAATGAGCTTTTTTGGTAAACCTGATGTATTAACTACATATATCCACATAAGCTGATATATGAAAAGGTATCTATAAGAACAAGTAAAATAATTATAATTTTATTTTTGAATGTGTGGGTTTGCTTCAGTAAGCATTGGCATAGTCAGTCATCTTTAAGGGGAGAGACAAAACTCTTCTGCAAGCATTTGTGTAAGGTAATTTGTGTGTAAGAAGCAACCTCTCTATTTTGGCCACATAAGGAAAATTATCTTAAAGGTGACAAGATATTTTCCAGATCATGCCCAGGAAAATAACTTCTAAAACTTTCCTGGGTAATAATAGGGGTTACATCAATACTATAAACAGTCTTCTTTCAGAGGTAATAATTCTTCACTTGTTTTTATATATTTATACACATAACATTGGTCTTTCTCTAAATTCAGTCTTATATTTTATATTTTCTAAATAAGTTACAAATCTGAGTTTAGATGAGTAATAAACAATTTTTACCTTAGTAACTAAAACTTTATAGAATAAAAATCCCTCTCTCTGATTTTCATCTTATGTAAGGAACATGTCTTCTGCTCTGATCATTCATTTTATGTGTCATATTACAAAGCACACAGAAAACACTGTTTAAAGAATAATATCCAAGGAGATAATATAAAATATAATTTCTCAATCAAAGCAGTTCTAAAATATCAAAAAGGTCTTAAAATATCACACACTGAACTTCAGGTTCAGTCATTCACTTGATCTCCTAGATGAAAATCATTTTCAAAGTCAGCCCTAATTTTTGCAAAGTGACTTTATTCATTTTTAATCCAAATTTGATACTCTGCCCTAGATGCTCAGAAGGTGGAGCTACTAAAAATACTTATATAAAAGGGTTGATACAATTCATTGAAGTTGGGGGGATGGAACTGAAATATGTACATATAAAGGCTATAAGGCTCCTGTAGCTCATAGCTACTTTCAGTTGGTCAAATGGAAAAAAAAAAAACAACCCTACATTTGGTGAGGAGGAAAACGCATTCCAGATAATCTTCCCACTCTCACATATGTACACAGACATCCCTCAAAAGAAAAAGCAGAAAGGTTTTTTTTTATTTCTGTTTGCTTGTTCCAAAATTTATATTCTATCCACTTAATATAAAAATTTGTTTTCCAAGGATCACTTAGTGGGAGGAAAATAAAGAATAAACAAAACAAGTAAATACATAAATTACATATATAATGGTAGTCATTTTGGAGAAAAATAAATTTTTCTGATTCAAATGCTAGGCAGAAGAGATTAGATTTTATAAACATAAGAAGATTGCCAGAGGATAATCCTATGAGAAGAGCGGTGCTTTATAAAAAGGACTCTGGATGCAGTGTGCAGGGTATACAAAAAAGCAGAGAGAACAGAGACAAGTGATGAGGGTACTTCAAATTCGGTCAGATGATAATGCTGCTGCCACAGCTCAAAGGCACTGTGAGTACTGAAGGTGGGATGAATCCAACAGACAATTCAAAGGAAAGTCCGAGATTTAGTAACTTACCGGATATAGGAAACAGAGAAGAGGAGATAAAGAGGTCTTTAGTGTTTTACACCTAGGGACCAAGAGAATGGTAGCATCAATGTCACTTATGAAGACATTATTAATAATACAACAATCAAAGAATTGCTTATTTTCCCTGAAATCTGAACCAGCTGAATCTTGAGTTTGTGTCTGATGGTCATAGCTCAGGATTTCCTCCAATCTCTGCAGTGTTTCTTTTTTAGCATTTCTGCGTCATTTATGTACATGCTTGGAAAATGCTCACCAGTTTGCCACCAATGGTCTAGGACAGGTACTCTGAAGACCTTTTTGGACCATTCCAGGGTCTCCACATCACATCGTTCTCCAGCCACAAATAATGTTTTGAATCTGAATATAAGAGAGACAGTAAATTCAAATTATTGCTTGAAAATAAATCAAAATAATTTCATCTTCATTTTTAAACCTTGTTGAATCTAACCATATCAATCATATCAGAGGAAAACAGCCATGTTACTAGTATATCATACTGTAGAATGATGAGAGGCATTTCTTGTTTTGGCCCAAATGTAACCAAATACACATCCCAGCATTTGAATTAGTTGGCCTCAGAAATAGAATTCACTGCTACAGCTTCTCAGTTTTGAAAAGAACAATTGAGTTGATCTTTGCAATATACTTGTCACATTTGTCTAATAATCAAAGATAAAAACCCTTTTGCCCCTTGATATTATCCCTGCTAATTTTATCTCCAAGTTTGATTGCTGTATTCTACCTAAGAATATACACAAAAATGCACTCACTAAGTATATCAGCAAAGGCAGCAAATATGTTGTAAATATGAAACACTTCTTCCTTCTAGTGAGTTCTTCTGATAAAAAGTACTCTAATTTCAAGTATTTTCCCTAGTCCAAGGACATATATAGGAAAGATAGCTAATGAAAAAGTAAGTGCAAATGTGGCCTTCTATGTCAAAATGGTTCTTATCAAATGGAATACAAGGTTACTAAGAGATGAAGAGAATTAGCATCTTTGGCAGGAGCACCATGCCACAGAATGAAAAAATGAAATAGAACAAAATAAATTTAGGTTGACCCTACTAGAAGCTCACTGAGAATACAGTTATTTGCTCCATTTTCAATGCCTTCCTGGACTGTCTGTAAAAAACTAAATAAATAAAGAGTATGTGTATGAGGAATTAATTCATTATCATCAAAGTGAAACACAAACAAACAACAAAAAAACTTTCTTACTCATCCTGAACAATGTAATATATTTTACCATTTCTTTAATTTATCATATCATTTCATAAAGATTCATGGAGATTCAAATAGTTCCACCTCTATGCTGAAAATGATGTTGAGTTACTGTCTCTGCTATAAACATGTATCTCATTCTATAACTATTTTATTTCTTGTGCATTTACTACTCTGAATTATGAGCTCCTTAGGAGCATTTGTCTTTATGATCCTAATACCAATCAAAACACACAGAATTTTTAGTTATTTAAAAGTTTCCAGATGCTCAGAATGATGAAGTACAGAAGTGGGGATTTGGCAAAATTTGTGCCAGTCTGACTCATTCTTCTAAGTGAAAGAGGAGACATGTTGGTTTCTATGAGTGTGGAAATTGACAAAGGAACAGTGACTTGAAGAGAGAAACGTTCTGGAATAACTATTTTAGGACATTTTAAGTACACAACATAAAAGTGAAAGAACCGAAGAGCAGTCAGTTGGCTTTTATGAACTCAATCTGTAGCCTAGGAGGGTAAGCAGGGATAGCCTAGGTTGTGGTATGATACAGAAATCTAACAAATCGATCCTAGAAAGGCTGCCTGGGGGCCCTAGACTAGGCAAGAGGTGTGTGGAGGTGACATAGGAATAACTAGACTGGAAGGAAAATACCGGGAAAAATAGTAAGGTAAGAAACTAGAAGTGACAGAAGAAATTTTAAAAATGCTAAAAATGAAGGCAGTCAGTAAAACAAGGTGCAGTTGTGAGGAGGGCAGTTTCCGACTTAGAGATCTTGCAAATGTGTCTGTTCTGAGAGGTGATAATGTTTAGGGGGTGACAGTGTTTATGGTAGCTGAGAGAATCCAACATTGAAAGACACTGGGGGAAAGAAGAGTGTGTTACAGAAAGATTATCATCAAGGTAGTATTAAAAATCGCTCAAGGACAACAGCAATGCAGAGTCAAGGGAAAGTCCACAAAGGGATCTTGAAAAGGAGGAAAAAGTGTTACAGATAGCATGAACTTCAGTAGAGGATGGGCCATTAGATGTACAAAATATTCAAGTGTTCGTTACTCCAACTTTACTTTAACATCCTTCCTAACTTTTATATATAATCTTGGCCCAAAAGGTGCATTTGGTCTCAATAGTGGGGAAATAGTTTGAGTTTAATTATTATATTCTACAGAAGATTCGGGTTGCAAACAAGCTATTGAAAACACATTAATTGATTTTTAAGTATAATTGAATCACTGATAAATGACGTCTACACCTGACATGCAACCACCTGAAATTATTCATGGTAATTTTCATCGATAGCTGAGGCTATCTGTACATAAGTGTATCAAAAGAGGTTTTAGTTAAATTGTGTAAAACAATATGCTGTTACTGCTCCCACATTTTCTGAGAACAAAGAATCTCCATCGGCTAATATATTCAGGCAATAAAATTATCATAACGTAATATCATATTTTTTTGGAATTTAATCCACTTATATTAGAGGTTATTTTTGATAGGTAAAGACTTACTACTGACATTTTGATATTTCTCCCCTGGATTTTTGTTTGTTTGTTTGTTTCCAACTGCTTAGCCTTTGCAATCTGCTGGATGTTTTGCAACTGTTTTTTCCTTTCTTCCTCTCTTGTTGTCTATCTTTGGGATTTGATGATTTCATGTAATGCTAAGCTTTGATTCTTTTCTTTTTATCAATCTGCTGTAGATTTTTGCTTTGTGGTTTCTAAGAAGTTTACATAAAACATCTTTTAGATATAATCCACTATTTTGAGCTGATAAAAACTTAATTTCTGTTGCATACAAAAACTTTAGACTTTTACCCTCTCTTCCACATATAATTTATGTTTTTGGTGTTACAATTTGTACCATTTTATATTGTATATTCCTTAATACTTATTGTAGCATTAGTTACTTTTGATTGTTTTGACTTTTAATCTCCATACTAGAGATATGTAAAATTTAGACATCACCATTACAGTATTGGGGTATTCTGAATTTGAGTATGTATTTACCTCTACAAGTGTTTTCTAATTTCCTGTGTATTCCTTTTTTTTTTTTATTATGGGGGTACAAGTATTGTTGGGGATACATATATTGCCCCTGCCATCCCTCCCCCACCCCACCGTGCCAGAGCTTCAAGCGTGTCCAACCCTCAGGTGGTGTGCACCTCACCCATTATGTCCATATACACCTTTTCCCTCCTCCCCTCACCAGTCCACCACCTGATAAAAGTTTTTCTTTGTTTGTTTGGGGTTTTTTTTGACTTTTTAGTTACATTGTATATCTTTGCCTCTCCCTAAGGAGAGTTAGAGGTAGACCCTTCCCCCCAACAATGTACGTCACATCCCTAAGATGTGGGTCTCCCCCACCCCAATCCTTGGTGTACATTACAACTATTTGAGAATCATAGTTTAACTCAGTCAGTACCAATTTGATGGTG
>CAUYPO010104780.1:0-23126 GCA_963574435.1 Cheirogaleus major
TTTTAAATACAAATGTTAAAATATCACATACAGTTACATATTTTGCTTTTTCGCTCTTTTAATAATAGTTTGGAGGCCGGGCGTGGTGGCTCACGCCTGTAATCCTAGCACTCTGGGAAGCCGAGGCAGGAGGATCGCTGACGGTCAGGAGTTCGAAACCAGCCTGAGCAAGAGCGAGACCCCGTCTCTACTAAAAATAGAAAGAAATTAATTGGCCAACTAAAAATATATACAAAAAATCAGCCGGGCATGGTGGTGCATGCCTGTAGTCCCAGCTACTCGGGAAGCTGAGGCAGGATTGCTTGAGCCCAGGAGTTTGAGGTTGCTGTGAGCTAGGCTGACGCCACAGCACTCTAGCCCAGGCAACAGAGTGAGACTCTATCTCAAAAAAAAAATAAATAAAAACAATAGTTTGGAGATTTTTCTTTATAAACACACAAGCCTTCCTTATTTTTTTTACTTTTTTTCTTTTTGACAGAGTCTCACTCTGTTGCCTGGGCTAGAGTGCCGTGGCTTCGGCCTAGCTCACAGCAACCTCAAACTCCTGGGCTCAAGCAATCCTACTGCCTCAGCCTCCCGAGTAGCTCGGACTACAGGCATGCGCCACCTTCAGCGATCCTCCTGCCTCGGCCTCCCAGAGTGCTAGGATTACAGGCTAGGATTACGCCCGGCCAAGAAAATTGTGTAATTTTTAATTCAAATCTCCATTTGTGTTTGACAGTAGTATTTAAAAAAATTGAGGTATAACGTACATACAATAAACGTCACCCTTTTTAGTGGAGTTCTATGAATTTTGACAAATGAATACAGTCGTGTAACCACCACCATCAATCAAGATAGCACTTCTCTATCACCCTCAAAATTTCCTTGGGGCCTCTTTACAGTCAATTTCTCCCCTCCCTAGTCCATGGTTACCACTGATCAGTGTTCTATCCTTACAGTTTTGCCTATTCTAGATTGGTGTGCAAATGGAATCATACAGTATGAAGTCTTTGAATTTTGATTCTTTTATTTAACATAGTGCATTTGAAATTCACCCAAGTTGTGTGTATGAGATTTTTACTGATAAGTAATAATCCATTATTTGGATGTACCAATTTATCCATTCACCAACTGAAGGAACTATGAATTGTTTCCAGTTTGGTATTATGAATAATGTATCTAGAAACATTCACATACAGGTTTTCATGTGGATGAAGATTTTATTTCACCTGAGTAAATACCTAGGCATGGGATTGCTGCTTTTAGGGTGAAGTGCATGCTTAATTTTCTAAGAAATTGCAAAATTGTTTTCCAAAGAGAATGGACAATTTTGTATTCCCATTAGGAATGTATGAGAGTTCCAGTTGCTCTGTACCCTTGTCAGCACTTGGTTTTTAAAATTTTTAGCCATTCTAAAATAGGTGCATAGTGGTATCTCATAGTATTTATTTGCATTTCTCTCAGGATTAATGATTTTGAACATATTTTCATATGCTTACTTACCATCCACATATCTTTTGTGAAGTCTCTGTGCAAGTTTGTGCTAATTTTGGTTGTTTTTATTGAGCTTTTAGTTTAGATATTGAGAAAACATTGATTTCCTGCAGAAGCATTTAATGTTTTCATCTTAATCTGGCACATTCTTACAAAGTTTATTCCTTGAATGAATTTGTACTGTAAATCTATTTTTGTTTCTTCTATATGATGCATATATACCTAACACTGCTGTGGAAGTGGCTTGTTGGAGCTGTCCTGAAGCAGTCGCCATGTTGAGAAAGCATGGCCTGAAAGTACAGAAGTTGGTCCCTGAGGTGTCACTGTGCTTCAGTGGTGAATAATAAAAATGGACAACTGGAACCCAGAAGTGTCTTCCTGCCACCATGGTCTTGGCGGTGTCACTCCAGTTCTCTCTATTGACAAAGCATAACACTGTGCCAGCTGGTAAGGGAAAAATGCCTACATGCTTCAGCTCCAGTGTCACAAAGTAGGACAAAGAATGGATTTGAAGCTGTGTGGCAATACATGGATAATGGACATATCCCCTAAATATTTAGGTCATCCCCTCGTCTCTATTCCAGTTATATACTGCCCTATTCAGGACCTCCTTATCTGATGCCCAATTGCTCTAAAAGCTTCCTAATCCATCTTCCTGTCCTTATTTTTATCTCTTTGAAATCCATCTTCAACAAAGTGGACAACGATTTATTTAAAAGTCTAAATTTGACAACAATACACTCCTACATATTCCTAAGCTCTTCCTTCTAAACAAAATGTATCATGTGCTGCTTGGTTTGGTACCTTCCCACCATTACCTGCTGTGAACTTTTAGACTAAAAATGATTCCATTCCATTCCATAGACTAAAAATGATTCCTGGCATTGCTCATAGATGAATGCCCTCGCCACTACTTCGTTTTGGCTAAGTCCTGAGTGAGGAGGTCCTACCTCCTCCAAGACTTCCCTGAGAACTCTTTTCCCCTCAAGTCTGCGTTAAGTAACCATCTTCTTTCCTTCCATAAATCCACTTATTCATTCATCTAAAGAATATTTATGCTCTATGTTCCAAGCAACGTGCTATATGGTTCCTGCTATAGTCTAATAAAATATGAAGTTTGTGAACTTATGCTCTAAAGGAATGAAATTCTATGAGAGCTTTTAATAAAGCAATTATATTAAAAGAGGAGCTGAAAAGCCAGTGCAATGGAAACACAGAAAACAGTGGTATCTGTGAGAAGTGGCTAGAGAAGTAGGCAAGGGCCAGAAAATGAAAGACCATAGCCACAGTTAATGATTTTGACTTATTTCGAGGACATGTGAACACTAATACTTGCATTAGGAATTTTTTATTTTTGGGGGAGGCAGGGTTTCATTCTGTTGCCTAGGGTGGAGTACAGTGGCATGGTCATAGTTCACTCTATAAGAAGCAATCCTCTCACCTCAGCCTCCCAAGTAGCCCGGACTAAAGGCATGCACCACCATGCCTAGCTACTTTTTAAAATTTTTTTGTAGAGATGGAGACTCGCTATGTTGCCCAGGTTGGTCTTAAACTCCTGGCCACAAGTGATCCCCCTGCCTTGTCTTCCCAAAGTGCTGGGATTACAGGTATGAGCCACCTGCCAGGCCAGGAGCTGTTAAATTTCTAAAGAGGTTTTTATAGTACTGTGTTTATGATAAAAGATAAATTCCAATATTTTTAGACATACATAACAAAATGTCTGGGATTGCCTTCAAAATTATCCAAGGGAGACAGGAAAAGGTGAGTGGGCTACTGATAAAACAAGCTGGGCCATGTCTTGATGATGGTGGAAATTGGGTGATGCATACAGGATGATTATTTTATTCTAATTTTGCACATGCTTGAAATTTCCAATAATTTAATCAAGAGGAAAAAAAGGTATTTGTTTTTACCCTAAGAACAATGAGAAGATATGAAGAGTAAGAATGTTGGCACACTCAGATTTTTTAGAAAGATCACCCTTGCTTCAGTGCAGAGGTCAGACTGGAAGGGTGCCAGAGTGGCTGTGGGAGACCATTTTAATAGACTTTTACAATGGTTCAAGAAGAGAGATGATCGATTAAAGAGGCAGAACTGGAAATAAGTGAATGGATGCAAGAGCCATTTTGAAGAACTTTAGGGTGAGAGGTGATGACATGCGTTGAGACAGGAAACAATACAAGAGGACCATGTGTGCGGGTAGGAGATGACCATGGGCTTAGTCTTGGACAAGTTAAGTTGTGGTTGCCTTCCAGACATCTAAGTGGAAATTCCAAGAAGCAAGTATGGAGATTTCAGAGAAAGCCAATGCTCAATTGGGAATCAGTGAAATGTCACTGATGATCACTGAAGTGTGGTCATTTTTTCTCTCCATAGAATAAAAGGTGTTTGAAAAAAGAACCTTGGGCTGAGACTTAAAAAACTCAAACATTTAACAAACAGAGAAAGACATGCTAACATGCTAGAAAGGAGACAAAATGCTAGGTAGGAGTCTGAAAGGACAGAGGGAGGTGGTAGTGGTCAAAGAAAAGGAAAAATAATGAGGTGTTGTGAAAATCTAGAAGGGAGTGATCAAGTTTCTAAAGTTTCTGAGAGTCAAGATAAAGACAAAAATGGCCTGTTTAATTTTGTGACATGTAGGCACTGGTGAGTTTTCAAGGGTTTCATGGAGTGATGGGGACATATGAGAGACTGGAATGGGTTGAGAAGTGGATGGGATTTGAGCAACTGGAATGAGCAAGCTAACTTCTTACAGAACTTTGGCTGTGATGGTACGGGGAGGATGGAGTAGTAGCTGGAAGGGGAGTGTTTAGCTTTCTAAAGATGAAAAAAATTTGAGCATGTTTAAATGTTATGTAGGACTACACTGAAGGGGAATGGCTGCATATAAACGGGGAGAAAAGCCATAATTCATAGTGTGAAATTCCTGAGAAGTAGGAGCTAGGATTCAAGACAATGTCATTGCCTTAGTTGTGAGGAAAGATACCTCCTCTAAAGGAATAAGGAGTGGATGGGTGATAGCTAAGTGGTTTCTAAGATCCAACTGAGCTGAGAGTTCCTTTCCTAGTTTCTTTGCCATCAAGGTTATCCACTATGAGTGAGGGGGAAGCAGGGAGCTAAAGAGGTTTGAAAAAAGCTGAAATCTAAATAGTTGAAGAAAGTCTGGAGAAAATGAATTTAGAGATACTATGCCTAAATTTTTTGTGTGCTCCATCAGATGCTCCGATGCAGTCTTCAAGCAGTGGGGTTTAATGTATTATGTACATCTATCATTGTACTTTTTTTTCCATTTATCATTGCTTTTTATTTGTCTGTATAATCTCCCAGTAAACCAAATTGACAGCAAGTGCTACATTTAATTGGTTTTGTAGCCCTAGCTCCTAGTTTAATGCCTAGCCCAATGTGGGTTCTCAGGTATTTGTTATATGTAAAAATGAATAAAGCTCGTCATTACTTGCAGCAAACTTTAAAGGGAATTTCTCCTAGATGCTATAAATGAGTGTTTATTATCTACCGAGGATTATTCTATGAGCTTTATATGAATTAACTCATTTAAGCCATACAATAATTCACTGAGGTATCAGATGAAGAAACAAACACATAGAGATAAAATAACTTTACAAGGTCCCACAGTAGTTAAGTGGCAGAGCCAAGATTTGAAGCCAGATAATCTATCAAAGAGGCCACTTAATGAATTTGTACCAAAGGTTTCTTCAACAACCAATAGTAAAACAGGGTAAACACCATACTGATTATCAGAATTGTTCAGAATGGGAGGGCGTTTTCTGTGCTTGCTCATTAATTCAAGCAACTAAAAATGTGTACAATTGCTATTGAGGCAGAAGCAAGCTTGTGTAATGGTGTGATTACTTTAATCAATGAACACTGCAACATCAATAAACCCAGCATTTAAATAATTTCATACTATAGCTGACTGACCAAAAAAAAGCAATCACGTAACTTTGTAATTTGGATACTTTCTTTGTAAAAACATCTATTATTATAATGGAACATTATTTCAATAAATGACATATAGTATTTTTTAAAAATGAATTGTGTCAGTATTAGATGATATTAGGTTATTCCTGTATGTAAAACTGGTATTTGAAAAACACATGAAGATCCATTTCAATATTCTATGGATGTCAGATATCCAGAGCCAACAGCCAGTAAAATATCAAAAGTGAGTAAAAAGAAATGAAGAAATGAACATTCATCTGGCAAGGGTCAGGTATCTTTCTTTCCTATAGGAGGCCTTCTAAACCTCAGATGTAATGAGGCAAATTAAAAAATTCAAAATTGAAGGAAGACTTTTAGAGGTAGTTACTACAATCAGTTCATTTGAGAAGTTGCATCATTATTATCTCAAACGTTTATTGAGTGCCCAAAGAACTCAGGGTGCCTTCATGGTGTTTACAGAGCTTTGCTTGTATGTCAACCTTGCCCTTAAGGAGCTTACAATCTAGTAGAAAGACACCCGAGAAACGCAGATGTGATAGAGCAATGAGTGAAGATACTACAGACTGAAAAATTACCATAAATGTAAAACACATACCAAAAAATGAGAATTAATGGGAATAGCAAGGATGGTAGACAGTCCTGGATATATTCCTGACTTCCTGAAGGAGACAGATACCTAGAATCCAAGGACGTAAAGTGGAGTTGAGAAAACCAGGATGCAAACAAAACACTTCCTCTTTGTGCCTTTCTCTTTTCTTACTCCTGGGGAGAAGTGCAAAACAAGGAATATACGGATAGAGATAATAGGGAAACAAACTTTTCAGTACTCTTTTAGCACCTCTTATTACGAGTTGACTTAGACTGGAAGTTACTATTTAGATATTTCAGCTGTCCTAGACTATCTTAAACTGATTCAAAGGAAAAAAAAAAAAGATAAAAAACTAGTTTCTCTGTTCCTGTTCTATATACACATATATAATTTAACCTTAACTAAAAGGTTAAGATGATCAGAACTGCCACTATGTTAAAGACCACTGGACTGGATATAACAACACAGACATGGCAGAATTGCTAGTTACATAGGTGATGCACCTTGAACACAGCATTGGGAGCTTCCTAGATTTGTGGCAGAATATACCCATTTACAGAGGCAGCACGTTGGCAAGTACAAAGGGAAATGGTTGGAGGTAGAAAACACCCAGAGTAATACATTTTTTGCTAATGAGTTGGACAAGGGCACAATCCAGAAGAAACAAGAAATATGGTAATACCATAGGAGAGTGAATAGTTACCTTAATCCCCCCAATCACAATTATGAGTCAAAATAAGGAGCCCCCCCTTTTATTAATAGAAATATCTTCGTTAGCTGAGTCCAAGAGTTGGATATTATCACTGTACTTATACAGAGTAAAAGGGTAACTACATGCAAAAGATGGGGAAGGGTGGCTCACAGAGCTCAAAACTCAGAGGAATGGAGAGGATGACACTGAGGTAATTATCTGGAAGGCAGGTAACTGGAGATTGCGAGCGCCACAAAAAGCATGTAGACTTAAGCAGGTTATTAGAAAATTTTAACAGTTGTTTCAAAGTAAGAGTAAAAACAAGCTGACAGAATTCTTGGGTAAAATTAGAGAGTAACCATAGTCAAGGAATCCATCAGCTATACAGATTAGAGGTAAGATATGGTCAAGGAAAGGAGGATTCATGCTTGAAGAGTAACAAAGAAAAAACATTAAGTGGAACAAGTTATTACAAATTTCTTTACAAAAATAAAACTGGAAGAACTGATAGTCTGCAAAGGCTAAGTAACCTGGACTAGGCAGCATATTGAGAGCTACAAAAGACAAAAAATTTGTGGAGGAGAGAAGGCAGAAATTGGGGCAAAGAGAAAAGTGCTAAGGGAGTACTACAATCTTTTGGTGGGAGGTAGTTTAGAAAGAATCTGTAGGAACATTTACTTGTCTTCATACTTAGCTGCATTTATACCCAAAGTAGTAGTTGTCAAACCAATTTTATCAACAGTACAGCTTGACATCAACATCCTGAATGAAACTTCTATCACCTCAAGAGCCTAGATTTATAAGCAATATTCAAAATTAATGAAACTGCTAGGTTAAGTCTTTAGGGGAAAAAATATTTAATCTACCTTCCCTGTAAATGACTGATGTGCTATTTTATGTAAAATTGATATTACAGTCCAAAGTTGCTTCTGATCACATTGGAATATAGGTTTTACCAATCTTCATTTTTTTCACCTTCCTTTATTAATTTTATTAAGACTGCACAAATGTCATCAATGTGGACCTTGATTCTATTTAAAGGCATCTATACAGCAACTTTTTATTATCGTTTTTTTTTAAAAACATACATTGTTTTTATTAAAAAGTTTAAGAAAAATTTTTTTCCCTTTAAATGTTTGAAATGTCAAGTTTGTTAGGCATGAATTTGCTAGAACAGTGTTTGGGAATATTGCATCAGATATCTGGGCAAATTTTTTCCCTCATGTCATATTAAATTATTGGCTGACATTAACGAATTTTGCCAATGAATAACCAAGAAGTAAAAAAGGTACAATACTCAGATATCCTGGCCTTCAATATTCAATTGATTCTAACTGAAATTTTATACATAAAAAGGTAAACAATCCATAAAACCTCAGGAGTTAAATGATAACTGCTTTTGGTCAAAGCTAAGTCAGCCTGATAACAGTGCACCTTCTTAATAATAGCTAAAATGGAAGATCCTGAAAACCTTTTAAAAAGGTCAACTAATTTCAAGACTCTTAGGTAAGCTTCTACAACAACTAATGTTGGCTATTCCTCAGTATACAACATAGAAAAAACTGCATAAACATTTTTTACATTTGTTCATAAATTTAAACAAACTTAGATTACCTTTAGAATAGTAATTGGAAAGCACTGGGAACTATGAGTTGAGATCTGGGCCTTATCTCGCCCTTAGTAGGGGTGTGACTTTGCCACTTCTTGACAACTCTATCACCTGAAGGGGAGGGAGGGCTGGGACAGATCATTCATACTCTGTAACTCATAAACTCCTAACAATCCCCTAAAAATGTATGGAAAACTGTACATTTATGCACTTTTTGGGGAAGCTGGTCTGTAGTTTTCATTCGGTTCTCACAGGTGATTTTGATCCAAAAATAAGCTTGCACTATATAAAGTGATCACTTCCAAATTGTTCCAGTTTTAAATACTAACATTTCCTTGTGGTAGGCAGAACTCTTAAGATGGCTCCTAACATTCTTGGTATACATATCCCTGGTATAACTTCTTCCTTTGAGTGTGGGCAGGATCTGTAAATATGATGGATGTTACCTGTGATTGGACAATGAGGTGAAGGGATTTTGCAGGTGTAATTAAGGTTATCTAATAATCAATTTGGCTTTGGGTTAAACAAAAGGGAGATTATCATGAGGGGCAGGGGTTGATCTAATCAGGCAAGATCTTTAAAGGAGGGCTTAGAGTGTTCCCCAAGACCAGAAATTATCCAGCTAGTCTTGAGGAAGCAAGTTGTGGTGAGTTCTGCAGCTGCAAGGAAATGGACTATGGCTGACACCTTTACTGCAGTCTTGTGAGACCCCAAGTAGAGGATCATAAGTGGACTCTTGACCTACAGAAACTGTGAAATAATATATGCTGTGTTTTAAGACACTAAGTCTGTGGTAATTATACCACAACTACACAGCAAATACTTTTTTTTTTTTTTTTTTTTTGAGACAGAGTCTCACTCTGTTGCCTGGGCTAGAATGCCGTGGCATCAGCCTAGCTCACGGCAACCTCAAACTCCTGGGCTTAAGTGATCCTTCTGCCTCAGCCTCCCAAGTAGCTGGGACTACAGGCATGCACCACCATACCCAGCTAATTTTTTTTTTCTACATATTTTAGTTGGCCAATTAATTTTCTTTCTATTTTTAGTAGAGACGGGGTCTTGCTCTTGCTGGTTTCAAACTCCTGACCTTGAGCAATCCTCCCGCCTCGGCCTCCCAAAGTGCTAGGATTATAGGCGTGAGCCACCGAGCTCGGCCAGCAATTAGTCTTTAAAGGCAAACTTTAGCTTAATTTTTGTAACATTTTTCTTGAGGGAACTGAGGCAATGGAGAATCCAAAAAGAGCGCCCTATATTAATGTTACAATAAACCCAGTCATTTTACAATGCAATTTATACCTTTAGAGAAACAAAACGTCCCTCAACCTATGAATTGAGGTAAGCCTAAATGCTACACCCCTCTCCTCAAAATTCTTCCAGATGCATTTTTAATTAGATAGCTTCAATTATAGAAATGTTCCAGGTTTGCTCAGAGCAACATGGAAAGTATTACTATCACCATGACACACAATTACTGAAGTCTTTGAAAATTAGAAAGGAAGTATCTTTAAAGATTGTTTTAGACTAGGGCTTCTCACACACCTCTAATATAATATTCTTATTTTTATAGCACTTGAGAAGGGCTCAATGCTTAAAAAAGGGAGTTTAAGACAGGAAAAGTGGGGAACATTTAGCTTATTATTCCATTTCTTCCCTCATCAGAAATAACAGTCTATATATAAAATGAATCCATTTCCTAGATCACTGGAGAATTAAAAAAAAAAAAGAGTTGTGCTTAAACCAGGTAACTGTGGTGAACTATTAACTGTACTGAACAATTTCAGACACAGAAAAGCCCTTCCTAGAATATCAATGTCCTGTATGAGGCAACAGGTAGAAATAAAATACTTAAGACTACAAGCTAGCCCTTTACTCAGAGATTTTTTTTTTTTAGATGGAGTCTTGCTCTGTGGCCAGGGCTAGAGTGCCATGGTGTCAGCCTAGCTCACACCAACCTCAAACTCCTGGGCTCAAGTGAGTCTCCTGCCTCAGCCTCCCAAGTAGCTAGGATTACAGGTGCACACCACCATGCCCGGCTTTTTCTATTTTTAGTGGAGACAAGGTCTTGGCTCTTTTGCTCAGGCTGGTCTCAAACTCCTGACCTCAAGCGATCCTCCCACCTCAGCCTCCCAGAGTGCTAGGATTACAGGTGTGAGCCACTGTACCTGGCCTGTACTCAGAGATCTTAATATCACCCTTACCTATCTTACATATAATAACTATTCTATAAAGAAATTTGGCCTATTACAAGCTCATTGGCTTATTGGAATCAGATTTTTGTTTACCAAGAAACACAAATTATATGAAGTATTGTTATGTTCACCTTCCAGTAACTAAAGCCTTTGGTAAAAACCATGCTTTGTAAGCAATCTATCTTTTGGAACCATGTGTCCAAGTTATAGTGATACTAAAAATAAAGCTCAATTCGTCTTTCTCAATCTATTTTGCTGGAGAGTGATGCAAGGTCAAAACCTTAGATCGGACAGGGAGAAAACAGAAGCATAGTGTCAAATGAACACATTCAGTGTGCTAAAATATTAATGTTCATACTGAAATTATACAACCTATGAAATTTCTTCTGTTATGTTGGTTCTAGTTAAAAGCTTAAGAAAGACAAGAAGCTAATATAAGCCGTTGAGTTATAATCTAACTTTACATTAGTATAAAAAAAATCCACACACCACACACACACCCCATGTAAAACATTGCTTTAACTTTTAATGTTTATTTCCCCAAGACAGCCTAGCCTGCACTCTACTTGGATAAATTTTACAAGCTAGTTTTCTGCTGCTTCTAGTTTTAAATTTTAACCATGTTTCTGATGACAAGGAATGCTGCAAAAATACTCTAGTTCAACAAAGAGTTATGATCACAAAATAATTTTTATCCATTCTACAGTGTTTCAGAATTACCAGTTGATTTTTAAACACAAAGTAGATATAGATGCTAATGGTGGCTAATCTGGTATGTTTCTTATAGCAAACTGTTGTTCATGCAACACTTGTGCTCAAAGGGGAAGGCACAGGATTTCCTACAATGAGCCACCTTATAAAGAGTTCTTTTTGTACAAATTAATTTATGTCACATTTAATTTAGTGTGCATAACCTCAAAACTGAGGTATTATTCCAATTTATAAAAACCACTTGCATAACTTTTATGCAAGTTTTAAAAATACAAAGTTTTCTCCCTAAAGTGGCTCAAAATAGATTGTTCATGGCTGCCTACATCTAAGATAAAAAGATTCTAAAACAATTGAACAGATTAGGCATATTATTAAAGGTGTTCAAACCATTACTTGATTTGTACATCTACTCAAACCTCTTCATCGGTTTTTATTCAGCAGTACATATGCACCAAATTCCATTTTAGAAGTTTCCATATCATTTTCATAGAAAACAAAGCTTGAAAACAAGTAACATTTAAACACAGCACGGTATTCTACCACAACTGAAACTTTTTTCTTCTTCTTCTTTACAGGACTCAACAAAATCTAAAAATGAACTATGCTGTAGATTTACCTCATGCAAAGATCTTTATGTTATCTCTGAAAATGAAAAGGATGGCCTTTTAAGCACATTTTACTGTTTTATACTATTATGGCAACTTGTGTACTGCAACACAGTCTATTTTGAGGGAAATTTATGATTTTTTTCATGCAAAAATCTACACAAATTAGTTTTGATGATATGGAAAGCTTTTCATAGCATCAAACATTCATCTGGTGCAAATGCACAGGGAAACCTTCCTGAAGTTTTCTGACTTGAGAAGCAAGTAAAAAAAGCCATACTAGGTAAAGTAAATAAAAACTAAAAAAAAAAAAAAAGGGGGAGGAGGGATGTGAGAAAAGGGAAGAGGGAAAATAGAAAACACAGGCTGCAGAGTAAACCAATGTCTGCTGCTAAACCGGTCTTTGTTTTCATGTCCAGTGTACATTAACACTTATGATCTCATTTTGATGATTTACTAGGTTTGTTATCAGCCCCCTGAAGGCGAATCAAGCTTGCATGCGTTCACATACAGCACCACAACCACACTCTCGTACACAGTCACTCCAGGACTAGGAGTCTGCTTCATGAGTGAAGAGCCCTAGATTTGAAAGTTGAACCTGGCTCTCCATCACTGAGCCAGACATTCATTCAACATTGTCCATTCACACACTGCTTCATAGCAAGGCCTGGGCTCATTTTCCTTTGACTTATATGGGCATCCTATTCTCTTTCATGCTTACAAGGCTTGAAGATGACAGCACTGCACTTTCCCCTCAATTAATAAAGAGTAAGTCAATGTTCCTTCTCAGGCACTGAATATCTGTGACCTGTAGCCCTTTTTACTTTGAACAACCTAAGTAAGCATTCATGTAAAGTTTTCGTTACATTTTGCCACTCATTCTCACTCGCACCCACTCGCCATCTTGACCTCATTTGGGCATTTTCTGTGATTCCAAATGAAATCTTCACATTTTCTTTCCCGATTTAATGCAGCAGCAGATCCCATGAGCCAAGCTTGATGGATCAAACCTTTTTATATATATGTATATATATATATATATATCTCAGTGCTGCATTGTACCTAACTTCCACAACATCTTTCTAAAACTGGAACCCTTCTGTTGGTACATTGGCAGATGAATTGAAACCAAATGTTCCACCTTGAATTGCCTCTGGAACAAGGCTAGGATCTTCATCAATCTAGGCAAAAAAAGAAAAAGAATGTGATGATTATTTTTAAAGTATATATAATAAATAACATTATAGTAGTACCATTACCCTTATAGTAAAAGAGAGATGATAAGTGCCAACATTGTCCTACCATCCTTTAGAAAGCTAAAACACTTTGTACAGCTTTTTCTTAAGGGATGCCAAAATAAGAATAAACTTAAGAGAATACTCAAGATGGTTTTCTTCCAAAAGAACGAAGCAACAATAAATTGGAGATGGTCTTAGGTCTCAAACTGGGAAGGAACACATTGGTACCCACTACAATTTCCTTTGTACCTGGCAAATGTATAAAGTTAGTGACAATTAAAAAAACTAATGCTGCCACCACTTTGGAAAGTAAGTGTAATTTTTCATTAACCTTTTAATAGCAATTGCAGACAAATGGAATCTGGGCTTAAAATAATAAAATACAGGTTGAGTATTCCTAATCCAAAAAGCCAAAATCCAAAATCTGAAACTTTTTGAGTACGAATGACATTCCAATGATCATTTTGGATATTGGATTAGGGATGTTCAACTGATAAATATAATGCAAATATTCAAAAATTCTAAAAAATTAATAATCTGAAACACTTCTAGTCCCAAGCATTTCAGATAAGGGACACTCAACCTACAATAGGTCTGTTAATAATGGATAAATAATATTCTACATGCTCTATCAGAAGGTTCTTTTTGAAATTCCATAAAATTACAAACCTACAGTATAGTTCCTATAACTATATACATCATCTGAATTATTCTTTTTACAATGCAAGACAGTAACAAAGATCTGTATTGTTGAGGTATTAGAAATTCTAAGGCTTTGTCAACTTACTGCACTTAGTCGCCACAATGCAAATTAGGATTTCCAAAAAATCTAACTTTAAGGCATATGATTTAAGCCACCCTTAAAAGAATATGGCTCTTCTGAAAGTTGAGAAATCATCCAAGAAATTCACTGGTGGCTGTATCTAACCATTGTAATTTGCTAAGGAGCAAATGCTTTTAGATTTACTTTTCCAAAGAGGCAATACTAAAAGTAAGTGAACACTTAAATTTCAACTATTACATACTGACAATCTGAAGATATTTTAGATTATACCATACCTTAACTGTATATTGCCTTATCTTTTTTGATGACTTATTTTCGTTTTATCTATTTATTATCTTCCTATTTGGTTTTGGTCACAAAATAAAAATAACAGTGACAAGATATTCAAGTGTGGATTAACTAATTATTGTCATAAAGAACTTAATATAGGATATACTAGTATCACTGTTTCATTTATAAACATATCACACTATTAAAAAATTTTAAAAATGAGAACTATAAAGACATAAAGTGAAAATAAAGCCTAACTTATCCACTGTCAAAAAAATCCTTATCTTTTTGCCATTAGAGCTAATATGCCCTTAAGGGATTTTAAAATACTGAAATATTTATGTTTCCAAAGTAAGTGACATTACTGCCACACATCTATTTTAATTCCATTCCAAAAAATAAAAATACACAAATGTATACCCCCTAGCTTACTATATTATTTCATTCAAACTTAAGTTTATATATAAAACTAAGAAAACTACAAAATTATTAAATACATCATCTGAAGAGAAGAACTGATCAATGATCTCATAGGCCAATTTGTAGATGTCTTCATTTTCATGATTTTGAAGTTGTTCAATTTTCTCCAGTCCTGCAAAAAATTTTATGAAGTGAAACAATAGTAATATTTAAAAAGTAGTGACAAGTTACAATAATCTTGGGAATACATATAATCCAATTTTTGGACTGTAAACTCTCTGTATTACAATTATTAGAAATCTATTCTAAAGGTGAATCTTAAATATAAAAAGATTTTATGCACAAAGATATAGCATATTTACCTTTAAAAAATTAACAGCCTGAGTGTCTAACTGCATGTAATTGTATAAGCAAGCCATGGGACATCTATCTGTTCAGCAGAATAATATATAACCAATGTTTATAAAGAGTTACAACAACATGTAAAATTGCTTTTGTTAAAAGTAAAAAGCAGAATCTTCCCACTTTCTAGCATCTGCCAAGTTTTTCTCGTGAGCATACATGAATAAAAAATTTAAAATACTGGTGATTAATAAATGATGCAAGATACCTGTTAAGGATACTGGAAAATGACCAAATTAAACACAGTATTTCATGGGAAAAGAGAATTTTCCCTATAAACATTGAGTTTAATAAATTATATGCAGAAACATTAAAAATAATATACATACTTAATGTGTTGATATGCAAATTTGATCTTGTTTTGCTTTAGAGGAGAAATAATTTTAAGGTCTCTGAAATAAAGTGAAATTGCCCTTTCATGAGTGTTCCTCCTCTATCCATTTCTTAAATAGAAGAAGTTATCTTGGGCTCATTTCTCACTCTACACACTCTCATTTTGGTGATTCTCCCATTAAAAAATTTAGCTACTCCATCTAGGCTGAGGACTTTAACATCTATAGCTTTACTTCTCTGAGCTTTGCATGCATAAAATTCAAACACTTGCAAGATAATTCTACCACATTTCATGGACACATAAAACTCAAACTGTCTAAAACACAATTTATTATTTGCCTTACTCATTTAAACTGTTTGTCCTATAACTGTATTCTTATTTGGTGATACTCAAAAATAGCTTTAAGTCTGAGAGAAAGCCTAAGTTCTCCTTTCCTCCAATATCCTACAATCAAATCTCAAAATGTTAAAGGTCTATCCATTTCCTGAATCTTATCTCATCTCTTTCCATCTCTATTATTACTGCCTTCATTTATTGTGGCCTGACCACTATATACTTTCCTAACTGGACTCCCTGCCTCCAAAGGCCCCATTCCCCAGATAGCCATGCTCTATCTTCTCAACACACCAATCCCCTGGGTAAAATCATCCAATGGCTTGTGTCATATCCTACGGCAGAATCCATTGGGGAGCTTATAAAATACAGATTCCTGAGTCTTACCTCCAGTGAGGTAGACAATGGTCAAGAAACCCTATATTTATTTTAATAAAATAAAGATAAAACATAAAGAAAAATTAAAATTATTACATGGCAAGAAAAATCAAGTAGTAAAAATAATTAACTAGGACTGTTGTGAATTTTTCTGGTACTTACTCCTTAATTAATTCCCTAACACTATTTCCCACCTCTTCTTCCTAACTTGATAGTTATGCATTATTTTTTGTTGTTCTATTAGTCACTTTAGTAACTTTAACTACATCTATCTTCTTACATTCATTTTCAAGTTTCTTAACTCCCCCACTTAAAGATTCTCTACCTCTTGCAGTACCTCTCTTTGACTACTTCTTGACTTATGTCAGAAACACATTTACTTTTATGCTTATCCAGGTTAATAACATTTATATTCTATTCCACAGCCACATTTGAGACTTGCATGTTCTGTCTATACATGTTGTTTACATTCTAGGTGGTTCTGGTGCATGACCAAATTTGGAAACTACTGCCCTACAGTATAAAGCACCTGCTGTACTACAAAGCTTTTAAGACTTTGCAGGGGTCTGGCTATTGGCTATTTCTCTAGCTTTATCTCTTGGCAGAATCTACCCCATACTTTGTGATTCAGCAACACTGAACTACTTATAATTTGCTGAATGCTATTTCTCACCTCAGACTTTGCTCATGATGTTATTTCTGCCTGGAACACCTTTCATCCCTTTTTACATTATTAATCCTTATTCATCTCTCAAAATCCAGCTCAGGTGTCAATTCCTGCTTCTTCCAGGATGGATTAGGCATCCCATTTTGTTGTACATTTCTATTAGGGTAATTAGCACATTAAATCAGTTCATATTTTCTTCAAGACTAGACTATATGCCTTGAGGGCAAGGACTGTGTCTTGTTTACCACTGTCTTCCCAGTATCTTAGCACAGTGCCTGTTCAATATATGACAGCAATTCAGTTACCTAAGCATATGCAAGAGGCTGAGCAGGACTGTAAATATTGAATATAGTATTTACTTTATTCTGTTACTTGATTATCTAAGACAGAAAAATACAGAAGTGCTATGTTAGTCAGAAAATAAAGGTAGTTACAAAAAGAACATTAAGATGTGGAATAACAGCTTATAATGAACTTACCTCCACATTCTTCTATAAGATTGGCTATGGTTTCTGCCTCATCTTCAGCCATTTTTAATATATTACTTAGTCCATCGAGTACTACTTGCACAACTTGTGCATCTTTTACAGTCAGCAAGTTGCAAAAAGGTGGGATAACATTTTGTTGGATAAGGTAGGCCACCTGAAGAATAAAAACAGCATAAAATAATAAAATGTAGGCAAACTTTATGTGCCATGTATTCTCACTGGACTAATTTGATTTTGAAATTTTGAGTATGGAAATATGACCGCATTTCTCCTATGTTAAGTGAGTCTACATTATTAATCTAACTTCTTTTTCCTTTAAATTTAGTTTTTTTCCTAAATTCAAGAAAAAAGCAACTAAAGTGACAATGAAGGAATCATTCAACTTCATGTTCAACATATCTCTGCCATAAAAAATACTTCCTTTAAAGAAACTTTCATAAGAAATTATGAAATCAATTAAAGAGGCTGTTAATGCAGGCTAGATGCTATTTTTTAAAAACTACAATGGTTCAGTGTGCTAGCATCCACTGGCTCTTTCCTACAACACTTAGCACTCTCATATGCCTGGCTACCTGTCAAATTTACTATTCTATTAGTTTCATAATCATTTCAATATTTTGTTATTTATATTATTATTTCCATGTATTGTATTTCTATTTTGTTCTAGATTCATATTTAAGTGGATTCACTGCTCACCACCAGTCAACAGCTGGTGACACTCATCAATTTATTGTCACTCAGTTCTAAATTCAATCTTTTTACCTGCTCTGTGAAACAGATCTGAGCCCTTCAACATTACTGTTCCTTTGCCAGCTGGCAGTTAAGCTTGTCACCTGGATGATCCTGACAGCGAGTGCCTCCTTACATTTTAGATCCTAGACACCTCACATTCCTCACCCTTCTTCCCAGACCCAGCCATATGGCTGAGTTTAATTCATTTGACTTGCTACTGGTGAATTTGTTTGTTGTTAATTACTGTTTATTGTTGTTTTTAATTTGTTAGGAGAATCTGTGAGGCAGTTTCTTTTTGCCATATTAACCTAAAAAGTCTGTTTTTTTTTTTTTTTTTTTGAGACAGTCTCACTCTGTTGGCTGGGCTAGAGTGCCGTGGCATCAGCCCAGCTCACAGCAACCTCAAACTCCTGGGCTCAAGCAATCCTTCTACCTCAGCCTCCCTAGTAGCTGGAACTATAGGCATGCACCACCATGCCTGGCTAATTTTTTCTATATGTTTTTAGTTGGCCAACTAATTTCTTTGTATTTTTAGTAGAGACGGGGTCTCACACTCTTGCTCAGGCTGGTCTCCAACTCTCGACCTTGAGCAATCCGCTCGCCTCGGCCTCCTAGGGTGCTAGGATGACAGGTGTGAGCCACCGCACCCGCCTGTTCTTTCTTAATACTGTTAAAAAACTAACTAAACACCCAGGAACTATAGGGACCTTAATCTTACCATGGATCAGAAAATTCTTGTAGGTCAACAAATTGGAAAAAGAACACTTCTCTTCTATGGAATATGACTAAAGTAAGCCAAGGTGATATTGTTATATTAAAAAAGTCACAGAATACCTTTTACCTTGCTAATATTTTAAATTATGATTTACTTAAATCTAAATCTTAGCATTATCTATACTTTTATTTTTACCAGTTTTAAGAAATAAAAGTTCAACTTACTTGATCTTTCCTTCCACTAATTGTTAAGTTGCTTATAGCCCAAGCAGCTTCTTTCTGAGTGCCAAAATCCCCCTATAAAAAAGTAAAGCAAAAGACTACATGAACTGCAATATAGGGTTAACTGGAAAAAACGTTTTCTGAAATAATTTTCCAAATGCTTATTTCCCCAGATTTCCATCTAGTCTTTCTACATATATACATATATATGTAATTTTTACTTATTAAGATAAGACTTTGAATATACTCAATTTACCCTAAACACATGGAGATTCAAAGAAAAAAAACTGACTTACTATTCCTGTTTAATAACATCAGATTAAATGAAGTTGCTGGTAAAATGAAATAAAATGAAGAAAAATTTGGAAAAATCTACAATATCACTATAATGAGAGTCAAATTAAAATAACGTATTCTTTTAAACACAAAGTTTTAAAAATGATAATACCTACCATTAATGAAAGTATGATAAAAATGTCATATACTGCCTTTCAAATGTAAAAAAATTTAAAAATCATTTAAAAAGTCATAAATATGTAAAACTTCATAATCTCACCTTTGATAATTTATCAAGAAAATAATTTGAAATAAAATAATATCATGTATTTTTCTATATATGGTCATACAGCATAATAACAGCCAAAACGTAAAAGCAACTAAAATTCTCAACGGGCATAACTAACTTATAATAGTGAATCTAATGAATGAAATAATAAATAGCTATTAAATATTAAGAAGATTAGCAACATGGGAAAATGCTTACAACGTATTAATAAAAAAACATATAAATAAAAGAAATGCAAGTTAAGACAGCAGATAAGATATCCTTTCATATTTATCAGATTAAGAAAATACAAATATTTGTCAGTGAGACTGGTAGGAGTACAAAACGAACACCCTTACAGAGGGGAACTGGCATTATAATAGCAAAATTTACAAATATGTTTATCCGTAGATCCAGTAATCCCAAATATAACCTGGCAAAAACATAGAAAAAACTAACAAGTTTTTTTTTTTTTTTACAAACAAAGTCTGTCACTCAGGCTTGAGTGCAGTGGAATGATCACAGCTCATGGCAGCTTCAAACTTCTGGGCTGAAGCCACCCTCCTAACTTCAGCCTTCTGAGTAGTGGAACTACAGGTGTGCATCACCACCATGCTCAGCTCATTTTTAAATATTTTTTAGAGATGGAGTCTCGCTACATTGCCCAAGTTTGTTTCGAACTCCTGGCCTCAGGCGCTCCTCCTGCCTCAAGCCACCCAAAGAGCTGGCATTACAGATGTGAACCACTGCGCCCAGGCACAAGCTATTCTGTAAAGTATTATTGTTATTTCTTTTTTAAGACAAAATATTGCTTTGTTGCCCTGGGTAGAGTGCAGTGGCATCATTGTAGCTCACTACAACATCAAACTCCTGGGCTGAAGTGATCTTCCTGCCTCAGCCTCCCGAGTAGCTGGGACTACAGGGACATGCCACAATGCCCAGCTAATTTTTCTATTTTTTGTAGAAATGGGATTTTGCTCTTGCTCAGGCTAGTCTCAAACTCCTAATTTCAAGTGATTCTCCTGCCTCAGCCCTCCCAGAGTGCTAGGATTACAGGCGCGAGCCACTGCGCTCGGCCTGTAAAGTACTATTTAACAGCAAAACACTGAAGACATCTCAAATGTAATAAATAATTGATCGAATACATTATATTACAGCCTTACAATGCAATACTGCGTAGGAGAAAAAAACCAAGGAATAAGGAAGCTCTCTATATGGTGCTATAGGAATGAGATTACTTTAAGAACATCATTGATAGAATATATGCTAAAGACAAAAAAAAACCTCAAAGAAATCGTAAAAGTACATTCAGTTGCCATGTTGTTAGTGACAATATGATTTTGCTATTTTGATATATTTTAATATATATTTACACATAAAATATATATTTATATTTACATATCTTTTCTTACACTGAAAATCAGCAGGGTTTTCTGTCTTTAGTATATATGTCATCAATGATGTACTTAAAAATAATGTATACTGATATATATCTATAGCTCTATATATCAATATATTAATATAAGGCAAACAAGTAATTATGTTCATGTTTTTAGGAAGATTTTTTAGCATAAGAAAAGCAATGAAAATATAAAATTAAAAAGAAAAAAATTTTGTTATCTTGTAATAAATATCCAGTAATACTGGATAGCTTCCTTTCATTCATGATTCATTTCTTATGAATTCTCGTGTTTTTGAACTAACTCATTATCCTTCATTATAAAAATACCTATCATTTATTTTGTTTTCTCAGGCCTAGAAATAACAACAACCTTGTAACAATAATCATCCCTATACCTAAACTATGATCTTTAAATACCATTCCCTATAAAAAGGAATCAATACCCTAGAAAAATAGTTAATTCCAGGTCTGCATCAGAAAACATACTAGATAAGCCTGGAAATCATGTCACATCCCAAAAGTAGAAATTCTCAAAACTACTGGGTGACATAACAAAGATACAGGCACCAACTTTAAGAGGTTCCCACTGGTTAGGGACAACTTAAGTTTCAAAAAGGATAACAACTAAGCTGGGCATGATAGCATATAATGCCTGTAATCCTACCACTTTGGGAGGCGGAGGGAAGAGGATCGCTTGAGGACAGGAGTTTGAGACTAGCTTGGGCAACATAGCAAGACCCCATCTCTAAAAAAACAAAAAAAGTAAAAATAAATTAGCTAAGTGTGGTAACACGTGCCTGTAGCCCCAGCTACTCAGGAGGCTGAGGATTCTGAGGATTGCTTGAGCTCAGGAGTTCAAGGCTGCAGCAAGCTATGATGGTGCCACTGCACCCCAACCTGTGTGATAGACAAAGACCCTGTCTCAAAAAAAAAAAAAAAAAAAGTAACAACAAAACTTGCAAAATATATTTAAAAATTAGTAACTTCCTAATGACACTAAAAAATTCCACTCTGGTCTCCTTTTAAGGTTGTTAGGGATCCATCTCATTCTAAAATATGACTGATGAGGAAAACAATCAAGCATTTATCCTGCTTTCCCTATATAAACTATATTTCAGAGTAACCAATACTTGATAAAGAAAAATCTACTTACTGAAGAATCATGGCCAATACATAAAGAATGACAGAATTAGAAAGTCATCATTTTGCATCTACTGGTAAAACAAGGGATCCAGGCAATGATCACCAATGACTACTTAAAAACTATAAGTGAAAGATCAATGGATTACCTTATAATCATCAGCTGGAATAGCCTGATGACACCTGAGATCACTCATCAATCTTAATATTACTAGATATAAGACAAACAGATGGCAAGTGTCTTCTAATGTGAATCATTAAGTACAGAGTCCTGCAAGAAGTATTTATTCTCGCCTAAAAAGCTGAACTAGATCTATAAATTTATAGGACATGTGGAAGAACAGATGACACAGGGATAAATTTTCCTTTAATTACAGATTAGTGTTCAGAAAAAATTCTCATGCTGTGATTATGACATTGTAAACTCTTTTTCCCAAATGTTAATATGAGCATGAGAGATGATATGGCACACAATTAATAGCATATTTATTTGCCTATACTAGTTTCTTCATCTGTTGAATGGGGATAAGTCCCTAACTTTATAGGCTTATAGTATTAAATGAGGTAATATATGTACAGTGCTTAGAATAATATGCAAGCATTTATTACCAGTTGTAATAATATAAATTTTTACTAAGTCCCAGGATAATGGCAATTTTTGTAAAAGAATGATCCAGAAAAAGGGCCAGGGCTCCTCACTACCAACTTTCTTGTATATAAAAACTTCTGGGTTAAAAAATGTTAATATTAATACTAAATTAATACTAAACTTTACTATAGTATTCATGTCACTGTACAGGTTCTAATTAAATAAACAGAGAAGTATACATTCACATAATTTGTCAGATTTAAATCCTTTTCTCCTTACTCAGATACACACAAGATGATTGTCTTACCTTATCCAAAAGGTGTATTATCATTGGTACAAGATTGGCATCAATTACTGCCTGAACCTGCTGCTGATTTCCTGCGGTGATGTTAGAGAGGAACCACACGGCTTCCTGCAGAACAAGACCCTTTCAATATTTCTCATCAAAAACTAAAATCTACATCTGAACTAGGAAAAAAAGCATTCACTAAACTGACCAAATGATTTTATTATGGAATAAATTCCATAATAGAAATCTCAATTCCTCTACCCCCCTTTTTCCATATTTGCTTTGGATAAACTGCTAATGATCCTAATCCAAGCCACAATGAATTAACCCTTCAAAAGAATTCTTGAAAC